>JAQFYD010000915.1:0-14500 GCA_034694225.1 Bourletiella hortensis
GAGCCTCCCATTTTGGCCAGGGCAGCCCCATTAAATCCAGGACTGTCCTGGGCAAACCAGTACGTCTGGCAGCTTTGGCCACAGGTTGACAGGGTGCATTAATATTTAATTCGCTCACCAAGATGACAGGCTGGAGGAACAATCAGAGTAACAAAATCTTTCACTTTGGTGTAGCTAGAACTTATTCCGGGGACTCAATCGCCGTCTGTAAAAGGATAAAATCCAAATCGGTCCCCAGAACTCAGGACCTAAATTAGCACTAAAAAACGTATACCCGTAACTGAATTTACGGTTTCTAAATTCAGCGTAAATTCTGAAGTTTTTATTTTCGAATGACTGTCATCATGCACACGCTGATCAGCAGGTACTTTGACTCAGCTGTTTCCAAGTTGGCAAAGGAAACGCAAAATTGTTTCAGCTGAACCCAACCTGCACGGACTGTGCGGCCGCCTTGCGAAACGTGGAGTTTTCACGTTATACTGACAATGCGAATTCTGGGGCGGAGGACTGTGGTTTTCGCCTGGCGGCGCTCGGCTCCACACGAGGCACAAAGGCGCGGTCACAAATTTGCGATTCCAAAGGATTTCTGTGCCTTCGCTTCCCCTACATTCTGCACGCAAGCTGTGCGTCATTCCAAGAACTCAGCGGAAGCAAAAAAACCTAAACTTCCTTGTTCGCTGGCTTAGCTTAAATAGCTAATTTTACTCAGCGGATTTGTGTTCTGACCTCGTCGGTAATTTTCAGTCGTTAGAAATCTAATAACGAGGTAATTGTTTGTGGTTGCATGTCAGGGTTGAAAATGTCTATATTTGGATTATTTTCGTTAAGGACTGAAATATTATATACTAATTATGACTCATACGCGTAGGAAACTGAGCCAGTCAAGTACGGCTGTCTTTAAAAGCTTAATAAACTGAGCCATTTCCGAGATCATAACAACTGGGTCACCGTCATGAGAGGGGTAAAATGTCAGGTCAATCGACAGCTCCCGTAAATCTATAAAATTAATCAACCCACATTAATTAACATCCCGTCATAATTTGCCGATTTTGGATAACATGGGTCTCACTTGACACAGGGATGCGAATCGGTATGATACGGATTCCGATTGCAATTCCACGTTTTGAAATCCTGCCGATTCCGATACGAATTCGGATGTATGATCATGCAGATTCCGATTCGAATTCATTTTCGATCCGATTAATTTGCAAAATTAACGATTCTGTGTTGTTTGGTATGCAATAAATGAGCAGGAGCGAATGCACTGCCAAACTATTTTACATTTATTGAGAGAAAAGACCGGTATCGGGGGCGTGTATCTTGGACGACGGTGAGGCTCCGACTGAGGAGCACATGGCAATGTGAACACAGAGAGGCCTGCTCCAAACGTTGGCAGCACCTCCGCATACAACATGAGTCATGCAGGAATGAACATGCTTAAGGCATGACTGAGGCCTTACAACACAGATTCCGATTCGGATTCCAATTTTTCCAATAGAAAGAGGAAAATACTTTGGTACACACAGAAATGGCGCCAAGGCCAACCTCACAGTCAAACTCGCTTTAACAGCAGAAGGTTTGCAGAAGCAGAATGCATTTCAACGCATTTCCGCGTAGCACATTAAAAAATATTGGCTCTGCGGGAGACAATTTTGGCTGATTCTGAAACAAATGTGGCTTATTTTCCCCCCTTTTTGTGAAATCGGAATCGTGTAGCCAGAATATCAAAAATTCCGATACGAATTCGATCTGAGGAATCAGATGCAAATTCGGATTCAAATTAGTAAATTTGGCTCGTTAGGATTCCGATTCGGATTCGGATGCCTGACATATTCCAATCCAATTCGGATTCCGATACCAATTCAATTCCGCATCCCTGACTTGACATCGTAACGACCGAATGCTTGGTGGGCACGAGCTGAATTGTCCGCACGTGGTTATCCTCCATATCCCGCGCAGTAACTTTATTTCGATTTCACTGATTCCAAGAAGGTCCGAGTACTAGTTTTTCTGCAAAATATTCCTCTTTCCACGGATTCTTAATCCCCGTAGTTGAGGCCAGGCTTTGCAAACCTGTGACAAGGGTGCAGGGTCTGCCTCGTTAATATAACCGTCATTTATTCCTGACTCAATTAAAGTTATATTTGGAAAGACGGATTTCAGCACTGACATGTTATGTATTCTGACTTGCAGTTCCAAAGTAAGTGCGTGAAGGCTGACGCAGGGGAACAAAGCATGGCCAACGTGTGGAGGCCATTCTTTTCTGCCCACGTACGCTTCGTTATATCTTTCTCGGCTCCACGCTCCCGTCTCCATTATTATTTCCATCGCCTTCACGTTAGGCATGGTTCTACGGAAATCAATCGTGACGATTTAATCCCAGAAATTCTCAAAATCTGATGCAGAGTCCATAGTGACCTTAGCTTTCATAGTTAGCTTGGACAGATTGATCAATGGCGACAATAAAAGCTGTTGTGGAGGGTATAAGCCCTCAGTTTTGAGCACTTTCAGGTTTTGATGGCACGTTTGAAGCAGTTTGCGGAGCAGGGGGCAAATCTTTCTTCGCCTTTAACTTCCGGGTTTGGAAGAACGTTACGGTGGTAACTGCTATGAGGCAGGACTTGGAAAATTGAAAGCTCAGTCAGCTGTGGCTCGGCGTCAAGGATTTTGCGGAACAAAAGTTCGTCATGGACCTGAATGTCGTAAAGTTCAATACTGTGCAGTAGCTGGTACTTTTCCTCCAGTATATAATGAAGTGCGCCCTGCTCTTTAACCATGATTTTCTGTAACCTGGGAGCACCATCCATGATTCGCTTCAGGGATTCTTTTATATGAGAAAGCGCTTTGCCCTTGATATTCACATAGATCGTGGTAATCTCCTCCAGCAGAGGGAAAATTGGTTGCCATTGGCTTAAAAGTTTCCCGAAATTCCCAGTCATGTCCTGAATTTCCAAACTTTGGAGATGGTGGCTCTCCTGGGAAATAAATGCTAGGAGGTGCTCGTGCCAAACACAGCCAGTTTGCCCCGAATACCATGTTATATCCAAATGCCGTAACACAAGTTGCCTCCTGAGGTTTTCTGTGCAAATTTCTTTACTTAAACTGGCATTCTGACGTTCGCGGTAATCCTTGCAACACTGTATGCTTCGAAAGCATACTTTCATTCCATTCCAAGGCGTCACCCCCCCATCATTCACCATCCTTGCTACCAAACGGCTCCATTCTTTTAAGAAGTGGCAAGAAGTCCTTTCCCAGCCTTGGCTTCCCTGTTTTGCAGAATAGACGGAAAATGGGCCTGGATGATTACAGCAAGAGGTTCCAATGAACGGATCGGCTTCATTGGCATTAATGATCGATCATATGACCTTACAATGTTTGTGGATGCATTGTTGGCCATGAGTTCTGGAGCTCGTTTTTAGGAGGCGAGCTTGCAAGTCCTCCTTATGTGATGGACTCTGATGCCACACCCTTCTGCAGGCCCTCATACGAAATTAAAGTTGCTGAATATGAAGTGTGTGGTATCAAAATGACCGGGCGGTCCGCGCAAACATTTATCACTATTGCACGCATTGTTCGGCCAATAATCTCATACACCAAGCCGAGAAAAGCAGCCAATTTGAGACATTTACGTGTCGTGACGCCTACATACTGGACTGTAGAACCCACAAATGTGGTCAAAGTTGTACGTATGAGATGTCAAAATGACGGGGCTGTCGGCGCCAAGATTTGGATGTATTACAAGTGTCAGTAAGTTTTCAAACATGGTTACCACAAAGCGCAACATGCTCATTTTGCAAAAAGTACGTGGTGTAACGCTTACATCTTTAGTAACTTTGCCGGCGCGAATTACCGTAACGACTCAAGCGGGATGTCAAAATGACCGGGTGGTCCGCGCAAACATTCTGAGCTATCAAACGTACTGATCGGCCAATAATTGGATACACCAAGCCAGGAAAACTAGCCATTACGGGACATTACCGTGACGTGACGCCCATATTTTGGAGTGTAGCACCCACAGTGGTAGTCACAATCGTACATATAAGATGTCAACATGACTGGACGGTCCGCGTCAACATTTGCAGCCATCATGCATGCTGATTGGTCGACTAAAGATGTGACAAAGAGGGATAAAGTGGTAATTTCGGCCATTTGCCTGTCGTAACGCTTGCGTACGGAGTAATGGAAACGCGTATGCTCATCGTAACGGGCGATAGGGGGATTTGCAAATGATCGGGCGGTCCGCACCGACATTTTAAGCCATCGTACGTGTCGTTCGGCGAACAATGAGGGTGACCAAGAGGGACAACCTGTCAAGTTTGGACCATTTATGTGTCGTTACGCTTAATTAGGAATCCTTGGGGCCCATTCTGCTGGCCGTAACGTGGCCCGTGGGATACCTAAATGATTAGGTGGCCTCCGCCAACATTTGAAGCCGGTTTAAATGTCGGTAGGTCAACAATGAGGGCCATCGGAAGGGGCCAGTGCACATGCAGGCGTCATACAATATTTCCATAAGTAGACCACAAGTAGACACAGTAGTAGTACCACAAGAGAGCTAGCACGAATACATTTTCATGCAACTATACATTAACACTGGAGGTTTTGTGTCGATTTGAATCTTCTCCAATCAAATGTTAATTCGGTTCTTGTACGAATCCACATCCGTAAAAGCGAGCCTCCACATTTTGTACCGCCGGAGGCGTGTGTACGCAAAATGGACGCCTCGGCGTAGATTCCATTTTTCGGTGGATCATCCTGCTCGAGTATCTACCTTCAGGACCTGTCGCTTTGGAGTCGTTCCGGTCACTGCAATTTTCTGACGGTAGCGAATTCGATTTTGATTCTAACAGTCGCAGCTCCTCTCTGTACTTGGATGCACTTCTCAGTTCATCAGATGCTTTCGGATGCAGAGCTCTGCATCCGAAAGCATCTGATGAACTGACAAGTGAACCGTAGTTGATACACGTCAATAGCTTCCCAAGAATAGCTGACTCATGTCATACGATCAGATTATCAGTTTATCTATCACCTCACAGCCCATTGTGTTTTTGCAAAAAATACAAAAGTCGTGCTAAGTTGCACGGACGTGGGTTAGGTAATCTATGGGATCTTCACATCTGAAGTGGCACACTTTATTATGCTGTAAACTTATGACCATTACTCATCGTATTACATTTAATTTGATGCTACAGACAAAACTTCGGGACCAGAATCTGGAAAAAATGAGCATGAATATCCCGGCCATCCAAATCCCTCAACTGGATGGTGAATCATCGCTAGTCTACCAGTCCAGTCTAATGCAAATACCAATGCCAGTATTACACATGAAGTTTTCCGATTGACTGAAAAGAACTGTGAAGCAGTCCGTAAGCCAACACTACTGCTACAGGAATCTCACCCTCACTTTTGTCAACAGAATCACAGGAACCATGTCGAATACAGAATGCTTCCACTCTGAACACGTATCATTTATCACAACATGATCACCTCTTCTACGACGTGTATCAGTATGGCTTCTATGCGAAATACCATCTTCATTGTCTCTGCAGCCAGTCCCGTCATCAGATTCTGTGGTTATCGCCTGATTATTATCGTTTTCATGACACGCGCGAACATGCTTCTCCAGATTATGCTTCAGGCTTACAGCATATTTGCACATTGAGCACTGGTAGCGCCGCTTATTGTGATAGACACAGTTGTGGAAGGTTAGAGAGCGCCTGTCAGGGTAGCATTTCTCAGGACACTGTTTGCATTTCAGCTGCTGATTGCTGCTTCCATGTAGACGCTCATGTAGTTTCATTTCTGTTGTTGTCCTTGCCCGGTAATCACAACTGAGACAGCTGCACGCAACTGGATACTGTTTGTCCATATCTTTTTCATGAGTCAAAAGATGTTTCCGCATATAGTAGAAATTATTTGTTTGAAAGTTGCAGCCACTGTGTTCACACTTGTATTATATTTCAGAAGTATGCATATTCTTCTTGTGTAATTCCAGGTTGACTTTCTGCCCTGAACGGTAATTACATAAATCGCATGCAAATCTTTTCTCCAGAAATGTCTTCTTCAAAATGACTCTTTCGATATGTTTTGCGAGTAAACTGGGTGTGTATGTTGTATACTGACACTTGCCGCACCTCTGACGTGTCTCCTTCGTGTTAACACGGTACACATGGCCGTCCAAGTTCTTTTGGTCGAAAAAAGCTTTCGAGCACAATGTACACTGATACTCCTTGGTACGCCTGGGGTTGCGACACACACGGATATGTGCCTTCAGGTCACACGCGGAACGAGCACGATGACTGCAGTTCGGAAAAGTGCAAGGTACCGGAAGTAGCACTAACGGATCAGCCTCATGGCGAAGTAGATGGCGACTAAAGCAAGATTTGTGAGCTGTACGAAAGTTGCAAGCAGGAAATGTGCAATTACATTTGACCGGCTTTCCGTGTACGAGCTTTACATGTCGTGAAACGTAGCTTGAAGCGTGGGTCACAAAGTTACATTGACTGCACTTGAACACTTTCTCCCTAACATGGCTTCAAATGTGAGCTTTTAGCTCGTTATTTGTGTAAAACTTTGATGGACAGAGTGAACACTCGAAGTCTTTAGTCCTTCCCAGTGTATGATTCGTTAGCACGTGCTTCTTCAAAATACCTTTCCTGGTTGCTGTGTACGCACAATTATCAAATTCGCACAAATAAGGCTTCCTCCGTAGTGGCTCTGTTTCATGGGTCTGTTGATGTTTCTGGAGAGATTGTCTCTGTTTGGTTCTGTGATTGCATCCCGGAAATGTGCAAACCCATGGTTTCGAGTCATTTTGGTCAGAATGTTGATGATGAGTGTCCATATATTTCTTGTTGCGCGTGTGATGTAAGGGCACTTGGTCGTCATGGCAAGGAATACTTTTATTAAATGATTGAATTTTGTTTCTAGACTTTAAGTAGAAGGGGTATTGCAGAATGTCTTGTCTTCCACGGTGAAGGACTAAACTGCTTCTCAAAATGCGATGTAATGTAGAAACACAATTCTGTGTGTCCTCCTTTCCTCGTCCACCGCAGTCAAGTGAGCTGTTGAGAGTAAAAAGTGAAAGCTGTTCAGCATTAAATATAAGGAGGTTACAGTTGGTGAGGGAAATGCACCTAAAATAAGTGAATGCTCCGTATTGATGTCAAGGAGGGGAGGCAGGAGAATGGTGCTCCCATCCTGCCAATACATTCTGTTGCATTGTCTACTTCAGATGGTGAGCACCTCAAGCTGTGAAACAATTACATTGAAAATCTTATGCAAGCTCTTCATTTGCTGACTTCCAACAATAAACAATAACACAATGCCGTCTGCTCTCTTTTGAGTCGCCTGTTCATCTTGAGGCAGACATTGAGCAAATAAAACCTGGGGTATGCAACATACGTTTTGGAATGGACGTTTTGCAGTTTACGTAACGAGTAGTGGTTTTCGGTTGATTCGGGATGTCCTCCACCGCAGCGGTAGCCACTGCTGGAGCCCTTAGACGCTCATCCAAATGCCACCCCATGTCAGTCAGAGCAGTGCAACTTGCGAAACTACTCGAACGGGGCAACGGAACCGGTCTTATGCAAACGCTCAGCTTCCAGTCATCTATAGTCCTGTCACAATTCCAAGGTTTAATTAATTCCTGTCCAATTCTTGAACAAAGTATAGAAGAAACGGAAGCTATGTTACCCTCAAAGGACTTTGAAAAATTCCTGCGATTAAGATTATCCTCGTGCTTCAGGACAGGGCCGAGGCAGGACTGGCAGTATCCCTGAGTGACAGCAGGGCATTTATTCACCATGATGATGACACATTGTGATTTTAACTTTTATTGATTTATTTTCTCGACCTCTGAAGGATCTTTGATAAAGAAAATCCCTGGGGAATCACTAATCAGCGCAACACACGCAACGGCGCAACAGGAACATGGCGCAATAGGGATTTGGCGCAATAGGAACATGGCACAACAGGGATTTGACGCAACATTCTTTTTGCGCATCACGGATTTGGCGCAACAGGGACTTGGTGCAACAGAAACTTGGCGCAACAGACAGCACAGATTTGGATTTGGCGCAACGGAAATATGAGCGACAGAAACGTGAAGGAATCTGGCGCAACAGGGACTTGACGTAACATAGATTTTGTGCATCAGTGATTCGGCCCCAGAGGAAGTTGGCGCAACAGAGAAGCAGTATAATAAAGACTTGGGGTAAAATCGATTTACTACAAGACTGACTTGGCGCAGCAGCCTTTTGCCTGATAACATAACATTTTTTTGCAAAACAGCTTCGCAAGCTGACGGAACTCACGAAGGATTTGTTTCGTTACCTCAGACGTCGTTGCATACACTTTCTGCCCCAGTCAATCCTTATCATTCCGACGTCAAGTTACACAAATAAGTATTGTGTCAAATCACCGTTGCGCCACATCTCTGTTTCCCTAAAGCCATATTGTGCCAAGCCTCTGTTGTTGATGTTTCTGTTGCTCAAAATCAATGCTGCACCAAGGTTTTATTGCGTAAAATCCCGGTTGCGTCAATTTTCTGTCGCTCATGTTTCCGTTGCGCCAAGTTTTTGTTGTGCCAATTCTCTGTTGCGCTAAATCCCTGCTGCGCCAAATCCCTGTTGCGCTATTTTCCTGTTGCGCCATGTTCTTGTTGCGCCAAATCTCTGTTGCACCATGTTCTTGTTGCGCCATGTTCCTGTTGCGCCAAATCCCTGTTGCGCCGTTGCGTGTGTTGCGCCCGTTGCGCTGATTAGTAACTCCCAAATCCCTGCAAAGTAATTACATCCGAAATGGGGCTTCTTCTGAACCGTCCATTTCAGTTTGCCTTCATCATCATCACGTGTACCAGATTCAAAGGCGGTTCTAAACTGGAAAACGCTGCTGGTGTCTTTGATATTTATCAACACTCGCTTCCAGTTGACTCGCCTTAAATTCCGGACGGTATAGCTAGAGCCCCCACGAATCATTGTATAAATGTCCAATTCTTGATACAGATTGACCGAAGCTTAGGGAACGTCATGACCCCATCTTGCGTGATCTACCAACCCAGCAATTGTGACATTTGTTAGGCAATTTGGAAAGCCGAGAGATGCGCAGAGACGCTCAGTGCTTAAGACAGAAAAAGTTGGGGTTTCCTTACAATAATATCAGCCAGGCAGCGATTAAGCCACTTCAGAACCAGTAGTAGGTTGCCGATGTTACCGAAACGGGTAATTTTTCTGGTGCTGTATCATTTTACTGAGCTTCACTCGGGCTGTGCATCCGTCGGTGCTATGGTAACAGGGGAAAAGGTGCCTAGCCACAACGGCTTCGAAGGCTTCGTTTATAATTTTCGGATTTGGCATGATTTCTTTGCAGACTGGACAAGGGTGAACTCTATCTTTATTGATGCAATTTTTACAGATGGAATGTTCCTTGTCGCACGTGTAGATAGGTGGCCGAAAATATTTTGCGCAAATTCGGCACTCGTAATCCGTGTGGTCCATCACTTCTTGCTGGGGTGAACAAATGGCGCCGGTTGCCATTTACTCCAATCAGATTGATAGCTTGAATTGCCTGAAACAGACTGCACAGGTCAGAGCAAAAAATGTAGACGGACTTGGGGGAGGAAGATTGTACGCACTACTTCACTGTTCAAGCAAAGGATGAGCGTAGAGTTTGAGCTGTTGTTGAACGTGAAAACATTGGTCGTGGTCAACTACTTTTAAGTGTGAACTGGAACTCCTGCTCCAGTCCATGCTAACCACCGTGCCGTGTAACCCGGGAGCCGTAAGAACCGTTTTCAATTTTTAAAAGCTGAAAACTATGGATTTATTTTTTATTGGCCCATGGAATTCACGGAGACCCA
The DNA here is from genome assembly GCA_034694225.1 of Bourletiella hortensis. Taxonomy (NCBI): domain Eukaryota; kingdom Metazoa; phylum Arthropoda; class Collembola; order Symphypleona; family Bourletiellidae; genus Bourletiella; species Bourletiella hortensis. Next base: position 9,860 of record JAQFYD010000915.1, read on the forward strand.
TAATGGAACCGTGTTTCCTGGAGGAAGAATTTTGTTTGGTTTCATTTTTTATTGTTGAAGCAAAAAAAGGGTGACAAATGATTCAAAGTTAAATTGACACATGACCGCATTCCTGAATTACAATCACATTATTGTGGTGCTGGAGGCATGCCGGATTCTAACGGTCATAAAATTTGATACGTCGTTTTGGAAATAAACAGGAAGAAGAAAGACTGCGATAGGAATCAAAGCGTGGAAAAAAAATCATTAATTTTCATGATGACTATTGACTACGATCCGAAAGAGTTGACACTGATACTCATTCCAAACAGCGAAAAGAATTGAACGTGAGAACACAGACTGTCGAGCATTTGTGTCCGTCGCAATGATTCAACCGGCTAACGGGGTAACCTGCATTCGGTCCTACGGCGACATGATGAAAGCTCGTGTTTCTGGCAGTATAATGGGTGAGGATTTGACTCTCCTCTTCTGTCTTACTTTGGATGCGTGCAAATTTTTCCTGGGAAAATCTGGAAGGGTATTCGACGGCACTCCAAAAAATTCTTTGCTTAAACGCGGCTAACCAACGAGGCTTGGCATTATCTCCCAAGTATGCAAATATTTTATCATAACGTCCGCGAAGATCACTCGATTGGATTAAGTTGTCTCCGTTATTAGCCCAATAAAGGCGTTGGGCCAGAAAGTCGATAGTTATCCCGACGAAACCTTTATGATACTTTAAGGCTACCAGACTGGTGACGCTAGTCCCGTCCATTCCCCCCATCAGGACTGAACCCATGGGTTCATTGGCACGATAGTACAACGATGTCCAGTACATATTTCTAACCAAAAAGCAATCGGAAGATGAATCACAGTGAAATGTTAAAGAATTAGTTACCAAATATACGTTTACCCTTCGATCGGGTTCAGAGTAAGACTCGTAACGGAATGTTCCGTTTTGATGACAGTGGCGCACGTAAGTGCTGAATTTTGTCTTCTGTTGCATGCAAGAATGAGACCATTCTTGCCATGCCCAGAATTATTCCCCGTCCCGACGTAAAGGTTGCCAGTAATCCAGTCAAAAGCCAATGTTCTAAACCGTCCATCTGAAATTCGGAAAGGAACACAAACACTTAATCAAACATGTGCCCATGGAAGCAATCAACACAGACTTACATTCCTCTGTCTCCAAAACGGTCTCCAACTCGGTTCCATCTCTGTTGCATCGAAAGAATTCATACAAACGACACCCATAAATTTTGTTCAGGTTCCAGTCGAACGCTACTCCAGCGGCGCTCCTATTCTTCAGGACCGTGATCGCTTCCAACGAGGTAAATGAATAGTATTTCAAGCCTTCTGCCGTTCCAAAGTATATGCCTTGCTGGGTCTCTGAAATGCAAGCAGGGCGAAACATATGGAAAAAATGTAACGTACGTTAACCCGAGCACACAGAATCCTCTTACCTTCCTCAATCACCACTTCACCACTTAGAACGCCTCCGTTTCGTGTCACCAGAGTACACTTCCAGCGGCCCATGTCATCCAAATTGAACTTTTTGATCTGCAAACCACATTCTCCTCCCGCAAGTCCGTCTCCGTTGTACGAGATGCCCTCGACACCTGTTTTCCCAGCACTTAGAATGACGCTATCATCAACGACAATCCATTCGATGTATCCTTTGTAATTGCGTTCCCAGGAACAAAAACTCAGTGATTTTCCTTCGGAGTCACAGGAAATGTTCACAGAGTCATTCAGGTTGGACCACACAATTGGATGCAGAACATGGGCGGGGCCTTCGTTAGTTTCCAACGAGTAAGTGGCAACTTAGAAACCCAAGCAACAAGAACTTTCAAATTTAAAGTAAAATTTAGCTGACGACAGAGCAAGGAAAATACTGGAGATTTACGTGGGATTAAAGCCAAGAGGATTTCATGGACGTTCCCAATCCTGTCTAGGAGTAAATCAACAATCGGGTCGACCTCATGCACAGCCTGTGCCCAAGCGTCCGGTTTTTCTCTAGACGCTCCGTCCTCACCTCTCACATAGTCACTTGCGTCATCTTGGTGCAGATTCTTGATAATGAATGCAATTTTGTCGTTCACTTGCCCTTCAAACTCTGCATAAGCCTTCAACAATTTTCCCCGGTTTTCCATTTGCTTGGACTTCAGGCCTAACTTCTTGGACGCTGGAGCCGGTTCTGACTTGGGTCCAGTGTGCGTCAAATCCCTTTTGCTCCGAATTCCTGCTGCGCCGTTGGGCGGGTTGGTATCTGCCGGCTTCAAATCTGGAGCCGAGTCGGGCTTGGATGCAGTGTCCGCAGGAGGGTATCGCAGATTGTAAATAAGGATACTGGAAAAGAGGCACGACATCAGCAACTTTGATGCCATGATTGATTGAATTTGCGAAAAATTTTCCACTGTTCTAAAACGTTCAGCATTTCAAGCGGAGCTTCTATATAAACTTAATACAGTTGAATGAGCCACATAAGACATTTTTTCCTGTGTCCTATCAGATGTGGCTTCAAGTTTCTGGAAATGGAACGTCGATTTGAGGCGTTCCCTGAATTTCCATTCGCTCGTTCATTTTTGGTTTTCGTAGTTTTCAATTTAGTCCCAGCTCCTGACATGTGGTTCAGCAGGTTCACCACAATTTTAAGTTCGAAACGGAACAGCTTTTCCCTCATTCTTGTTTTCACAAGAAAATGACTGACTCCAAGGCAAAACGATTATGGGGAAAAATAATTCAAACGGCCTTTGAAATTTTTAATGTGTGATAGTTACGAGATGAATTGCCCGCAAGTCGTCATCCTCCATGCCCCGCAGTAGCTCCATTTCCTCTTCACTGATTCCAAGAACGTCCGGGTCGTAGTTCTTCTGCAAAATATTCCTCTTTCCACTGATTCTTAATCCCTGCAGCTTAGGCCAGGCTTTGCAAATCTGTGAAAAGGGTGCAGGACATGCCTCGGTAATATAGTTTATCCATCACCTGACAGCCCATTGTGTTTTTGCTAAACTCGTGCCAAATAACACCAAAGGTAGGTAATCTATGGGATTTGTACCGTGAAGGGGCATACTTTATTGTGTTGTAAATTCATGACCATCAGTCACCATATTACATTTAATTTCATGCAAGAGGAGATAAACTTGGGCCGTGTGAATAAGATTTTGAATATGCCACCTGATTGGATGGTAAATCGTAGCTAGTCTAACAATCCAGGGGACCATGCCAGTGATACACCTGAAGTACCTCAATTGACTCAAACCAGTTTTGCATCAGGCCGTCATTCACCACTGCTACAAGAATTTCACGCTAATTTTTGTCAACAGAAACACGGGATAATGTCCAATACAGACTTCCGCTCTGAGCAAGCGTCATTTCTTACAACAGTGCTACTTCTGCTCCAGCGTGTGTCACATCGTCTGCCATTCCACACTGCATTTTCATTGTCTGTGCAGCCGGTTCCTTCACCAAATTCAGTGGTTATCACTCGATTAATATCGTTATCGTTGTTGTGACACGTGCGAACATGCTTCTCCAGATTATGCTTCAGACTTATAGCATATTTGCACATTGAGCACCTGTCACACCACTTATTGTGGTGGAAGAAAAGAGAGCGCCTGTCGGGGTAGCATTTCTCTGGACATTGTGTACATTTCAGCTGCAGATTGCTGGTCGCATGTAGCCGCTCATGTAGCTTCATTTCCGTTGTTGTCCATACCCGGTAATCACAGCCCAGAAAACTGCAAGGAGACGGGTTGCATTGTTGGTCCAGGTCTTTCTCGTGGGTCAAAAGATGCTTTCATTGAGCAGAAATTATTTGTTTGAAAGTTCCAGCCACTGTGTTCACACCTGTATTCTCTTTCAGAAGTATGCACGTTCTTCTTATGGGATTCCAGGTTGACTTTCTGGCCTGAACGGTAATCAAATGACTCGCATGCAAATCTTTTCTCCACAGGCTTCTTCATGTGGACTGCTTTACCATGTTTAGCAAGTAAACTGGGGACATAAGTTGTATATCGACACTTGTCGCACCTCTGACTTGTCTCCTTTGTGTGAACACCGTACACGTGGCGGTCAAAGCCCTTTTTGCTGTAAAAAGCTTTTGAGCACAAGGTACACTGATATTCCTTGGTACGCTTCGGGTTGTGACACACACGGGTGTGTGCCTTCAGGTTAGGACTCGCAAATTCCTTGACATTTCTGTTACTTGAAAAAACAATCAACTTTATCGGCCAAGCAATTTTCAATTTCCGGCAGCGGCTTACTTGATTTTCTGCATCTTAATTTTTCCGCGACAGTCAAGTGCTTGAAAATCAAGAGTGCGTCGACCCTTGAGCGGTCAAGCAGCCGCAATTTCAAGAGTCCCCTTTGGCCGACATTTCGGAAGAAGTTGGGTCGCAAATATTGACACGGAAATAGCGATTGAAAGCATTTTGTTTTGAATTTACTCGCAAGGTCTTTGTAGCTGACGTTTTAAGTATTACTTTGCCATCAGAAAATCCGGTAAAAAGGTGGTACTAGCGTCGAGTTCTTTGATGTTTGGAAGGGATTGCCGTTTCACTGGCAAAATTTGCTTGAAATACCTTTTGCCGACAAAACAAGTTACTTGAAATCCTTCCGCCGGCCTCCCCGGTCAAGTCAATAGTGCCGGATTTCAAGCAA
>JAQFYD010000916.1:0-14493 GCA_034694225.1 Bourletiella hortensis
ATCAAACAATAAGGGGGCTACCAGTATTACATGAATGTCTATAACTCGCAAGCTAGCGGCACAACTTGGAGTAAAGTTTGGCCTGTTCTGTTACTCGTCTGGTGGTGGCTACAAAACAAGCTTCAGCTTTTCCAGTGCACAAAAGTTGACGGCTGTTTACAAAAAAAAATGAAACTTACGGTTCGTCGTCCAAAATTTTTAGTTTTCCTGATTCCGTCCAGGTCTCCTTAACTACATCCAGTACCTTTCTTCTCTTAATTCTTTTTCGGCAATTTCGGGTGGGTTCACTTAAAATCTTCCCTAGGGAAGCCTGCAGACATGAACGGGCTGTCAGTACCAGCACAAGTAAACTTAAACGTTTAAATTTTATAACATCTATGACTCACAAGCCAGGTGTCATTAGATGCTTTCCGTGGATCTTGTCCTTCCTGTGGCCGTAATGCAACATTATCTTCCTCGCTATCTTCCGACAGTTCTGCCAGAGAAATATTTGGGTTAGTCAAACGGCGACAGTGGTTTCTGAATAATGCGTTGTTCAGATACGGATACGCCATCAGAACATGAGTTTGCATTTTCCGGTAGTAAATCTTGTTACCAGATCCATTCTTGGTGGCCATATCCTCAGATATTTCGTTTATGATGTCGTCGAACTTAGCCAAGATATTCTTCTTGTTTTTACTCCGCAAGGCAGTCACGAGTTCTGGGGTGAATTTCGGTACGAAACCATCTTTTGGAGCCACAAATTTGTGCTGGCCTGGCTTTCCTTTCAACTCGGCGTTGTCATTTTTGATAATTGTCATACTCTTCCGAAACACTGTGTTTACGTTTTTCCTTTTCTCTTTGTCCACCGGATTGACCTTCTTCTTTCTTTTGGACACCACTTTTTCCTGACATAGACAAAAAATCGTCGCACCAACTTCGTTTTGCAAATGCCGTTAACAATTACAAGCATGACTTACCTCGCCTGCCTCAACATCAACTGTCTGAGGTGGCACTTGCGCGCCAGAGACAACTGTCTTCTTCCGACGCCGTCGGATGGCTTTCAGTACTGGTGCTTGAACTGCCACGGGGCCTGGCTTACTCTTCCTTGCGAAAACAATAGGCTTGATTTGCAACTGCAGGAAGACGAAAAAATATGCTTGCATATAACATCTACCCAGAGTAAAAAGTCAGTAAAACTACAAGGAACAACAAGGCTTACGGCTATGGGACCGGTTCCTTCCTGAGGAATGCAAACTTGGCCGCTGTGGTCGCTATCCTGCCCTTCAGTTACTGTGGGGGTTGAAGTGACGCCAGTACCGCAGGTTACAGTGCTGATCAACTGCCATGCAAACGAAAATGCCATATATATATATGAATACACGTAGACAACGCGACCTCTTCAAGGTTCACAATTCAAGAATTCAAAAGGCTTACATTTTTGCGACTATCCATCTCCTCTTCCTTACGACCTGCTGCAATTGCGTGCATCTGTTGTCTTTCACGTTGTACTTGTGATGGGACATCCTTTTCCGCCTCTTGTGCCACCACCTGACGAAAAAACGGTAAAATTTTGACTTTAACATATTTGAACGTCAAAATAATGAGTCCTTACTACCCATACGGCTCACTTACTGCTGGTGGTGAGACAGAACCCTCCAGTACATCCATTTTCGAGCTTATGTCCATGAGCTCAACCGCGGCCAAAACTACGGCTTCAGTTCTGTTACAGCCCATCGATGTTGCCTCGGCTGGGATAGCCTTCGTAAAGAATTAAAATGAACTCAGTTTATAACACACAAGTAATGTCGAAGCGTGTATGCGAATAAGCTTACATTTCCTGGTCCGTCATTTCCAAAGCCATTCAATTCGTCGTTGCCATCCAGACTGTTCGGCAGAGACATGGAAGTAAATCCTTGGCTATGACCCAAGTTCCACTCCCCAGTCGGTTGGGATAGATCCATTGGCTGTAACAGCAAAAAATTACATCATTCCATGCATCACCTGTTGCTATATGAATATGCTGACACGAGCAGTGATATTTGCAGTACCAAGTGTTGGCTATTTTCTAGGTCCCACACGTTGAGTTCAGTGAACTTAGTTGCTTCCTCGTTGTTGCTTACTCCATCTTGAACTACATCTCGCAAGGATTTCATTGCCAGTTCTGCCCAACGGTCTCGTGTCTGCTCTCTCTCCACTGTTTCAGTCGTACAGCTGTCATTGTTAATACCTGCTGGCTTGCGTCTCCGATTTGATGCCTTCAGTTGCAGTCCAACAGCAGCAGGTTTTGCGGACGGATTATCATAATCCTCACCGTCTGCAAGACTACCCCCTCGCAGGCCTCTCGAACTCAGTACTTGCTTTCCACTAGCCCTTGTTAATCGTCGACTGCTTGATCCAACTGGTTGGGAACTCATAGTGAGTGCAATAAAATTTCTACCGACGTGTTACGTCTCTCCGCTGTGGCCCTGTGTTTCGGTACAATTGAACGATAGAAGACGGAGATTAGTTCAACAAATATTAATGAAATAAGCACTGATATCCACTGCATCCTATTTATGTTTTCACAAGCACACACATTACCACCACACAGAACGAGGACGGGCAATTCAAAACACTTCCACCGCTGCTGCATATTTCCTACAAATGTAGAAGTAATTGTCTTCCTTAAATGTAGGCTGTATTAATTTATAAGGTAAGTTCGAAAAGTCCAACATTTCCAACTCCGCAGGCTGCCCTACGAAACGGCCCAGATCAGTTTCAAACCGGCTGATGTGAACATGCCTGACGATCACTTTCCAACCTCTGTCAGATTTCAGGAAGGTTTCGATTTTAGCAAAATCTGGCTCCCAGTCCTCACATTTTCCAAGATCCAGGATATCGCCTGCCTTATATCTCACCGACCCTTCCTTCACAGTACTGTAAGCTTCCCAAGTCATTAATTCCAAACTGAAATCCCTTCTGATGTCCAGCCCAACATCATAATGCTTCATTTTCTTTCCTGCAATGATTTCATCTTCAAAACTCTTTCCTTCTATTGTGCCATTTCTCAGAAGGAACAACGTAGCTAACTGCCATTTCGCATGATATAATGCTAACGTCCAGGACACATTCTTAAAACACATCAGTTTTTTGGACTTGAGCACTTTATACTTCCTCTCCCATTGCATACAGGACTGATTCTTGGTAGGACCATGTCTCAGAATTTGGTCTTTCATGTGCAGCACGAAATGGCACTTTGGGGTTATGGTTGCCCATCCATACCATGAAAGTCGGGTTGCCAACCACCGAATGTACTGGACTCGCAACACTTCTATGTTTACTTCGGACCAGACTGGTGCCTCCAATAAAGCCTGCGACACCCTCAGGCATCGTGCAAATTGTATAAAGTGCTTCCGTGCTACTGACCTCTTGTCCCGTATGATCAGCAATATATTTTCCGCTAAAGTGATGCACGCCTTTGCCTTGAACCCCAGGGATCCTCCTTCCAGTACTCTATCAGGAATGTCTGGGGGCTTAGTATCTCCTGGCTGCAGATCATAATGCCAGTTCCGAATACGTGCATTCAGCTCTTTTAAACTGATCACGTTCGAAGTAACCAACGACCTTATCAGGTCCCTCAAACCCAGCTCTAGTATTCCACCCTCCAAGACGGTGTGCATTGGGTCATAACAAATTTTCGAAAAATCGAAACCCGGTATATCAAGTAGTGCTGAGCGCCCATTAACTCCGGTCTTCATGGACTCTTTAATTCTCTCCTTCTTGTTCCACGGCCCATGTGAAAGTTTTTGACAATCTCTGTTATGAGACTCCACATCTCTTTTCACTCTATCACTCACATCAAACACCCACTGTAATTCGTGACTCTGTACATCACAAGCCCAACACGGACGCTTGGTTTTAGGCCCAGTTCTTTTCATTTTAAGGAGACTTGCCAGTGCTTCGGCGTCCGCAGTAACTTGGTCTAATGTCACCCGAAACAACTGTGAACTGCCCTCAACCAACTGAATGCCATTCGCTGATTTTTTTATAACACTAATGAGGTCAGCGAGCAGATACGCGTCGGCCCTTTCCTTCTTGTTGAAATAATTTGAATTGCAAATGAACAGCAGGTGTTTGGACTGGTCCTTGCTTCTCCAATGGCAAGGAAGATTCAAAATGTGGAATGACGCTACCGTCTGCTTATGCTTCACTCTAGCTTGCCCTATGGGCACCGCAAATTCCACATCGTCCACGGACATAGCCAACTTCAGTTCCACTATTTCACCACCTTCTCCCCGAACATTTCCATCCAGTAAACCGCTGCTGTCATCACGTCGAGTATGTGACTCCATCACGGCATCCAGTACAAACTGATTCCGCAAAATCATTCGCAGAGATTCTTCGAGCGGTATGCAGTATGCGATTAATGGTTGTTTCACAAGTTTGTTGTCCTTATCTCTCTTCATGCCCATTCCTACTACGACCGGTCTGGGTGGGACTAACCCTCCTTCTGACAGCAGCAACTTGTTTCTTTTATAGCTGGATGAGAACTGGTGCAGCAGGCACAAATTATTTATTTCTCCTTCCGACCTAACTTTCTCCACTTCTTTCATTGAATGAAACATGTAATTCATAGCATCCTCTGACACCTTAAATTTCCCTGCCAGAACACTTGTCATCTGAAGGAGCAAACTTCTCGCTTTTTGTTCTGCTGTAACGCTGCTACCAACTGCTGCACTATTAGGATCAACATCTCTGACCACCTCTTGTAACCTCCCTGGTTCAGGACTCGGATCACCACTCAAAAGTTCAAACTCATCAAGTTCAACATTTTCGTGAATTTCAGCTTTTCGAAAGCATCGCACGGTCTTGTGGTTGTGTGACTGAAAACGACATCTTCTTAAATGCTGGTAAATGTCTCTGTATGCATTCCATTCTTTCTTGCACCCGTTGCAACACCAACGATATCTCTGATTATGATGCTCATTTTCTACGTGGGTACGAAGGTCCTCCGGCTTTGTGCAAGTGAACATGCAATCGCATCTGCAGATCGAGTCCTGACTACCACCGCGTACCATGTTGAATAACTTGCGGATGAGTCGTAACTAAAGACAAAACACCAGTATTCATATAAGTTCAATAATCCGTCACGCTAAAACTGCACAAACTTTTAAGATACGATGATCGCTATACCGTCGTTCAAAATGAAACAACTCTGCCTAACAGCAACACACGACTGACGGTCTATAGGCCTCGAAGCAGTGACAAGTATGCGAAGCCAAGCCGATGTTTTCGCGTAAACTAAGTGAGCGCGACTCGGAATTCCATAACATAGTGTTTATAAATGACCTAACTAAAATGAAAGTTCACAGCACACAGTTGCATGTCATTGAGTTCTGAGTTCATCCGAGGCAACGTAATGCACTACAATCATGCTTCATACAGGTAACTGATTATCACATGCTTCAAAACTGACCCCAGGAATAATACGGCGACAGTGGAAAATCTCACTTTCTATACATCAGCTAACCTCTCCCACACGAAAGGCCTCCTTGTCCCTTCAGTGATGCGATTCCACATTTCGACAATACAATCTTCAAACATGCATTCCCAACAATCACGCAAGCACCACGCACGAAAATCATCAAATAATGATAAAAAATAATCAACATATACATACGAAAACTTATGCTCACCTTCTTCTCCTTACAGTAATCCACCACTAACCCCCTGCCGGTCTTCAACGATATAAATGTAATCCACTAACGTCGGTTTCAACGAATAGCATTAAATCAACGATTGTTACTTGAACGCAAACCTTTAATTCCACAAAGTTTCTATATAGTAGTTCTGTTTCTAAATGTTCCACAGTTCACTTACTTGCAAGTCTGCCAAATAATTAAAACTTAGACGGTCCAACGTGCACGGATTGATTGTCAAACTCATTTGGAGGGAATCAGTACCTCGGCCATGCCGGAATCTTCGTCCGCGATCCAAATGGCGTGATCTATTGTCCTCACCACTGGATTATGATTGACCGTTTAATCAACATGAATCACAGTCCGTCCGTCAGGACTCGACCCCCCATGCAGTCAGTAGTCCAGCATGCAATTGCATTCTTTCCACCTCACACTCCCATCGCTTTCCGGCTTATTTGCCCACCACGCCGCACAACTCCTTTGTTTTCGCCAGTTGAGCTGTCGCAGTCTTCCTCCGGGAGTCATAACGATCGAGCCATTTTGAATATTACTGCTGCGTTTGAAATAATTTATTTCGTTGTGCGATTTTAATTGTTCTCGTTAGTTTCATGCAGTTACATCAGCATTTACGTGCACAATATTGACTGATTGAAACGTGTTTTCGAAGTTGAAACCACTAATGGCGTTTAGAGCAGTAATTCGGGTATCTGGGCCTGAAACTGTCAGGCTGACTACCTATGAAAACACGCAACCTTTGCTTACTATAACTGACGCTCACTTTCCCGACGGATCCCTTTATCCCGGAACTGAAATAGGTACGTGTTTTACATTTCATTGCAAAAGCAATCACAATTGGTGTTTTATACGAACCATGTTCTCCATCAGTTCTGGTTTTTTCCTTTCAGCCCATGTCATTGTCATGTTCCACAAGCGATGTGCGTTGGTGATTCCATTGGTGGAAGGAGTGACATTTACATACGGGGGTGAACTCCAGCATGGTGGTTTTTATGATATTGTCGAACAAAAGCCGTTGACTTACGATGACTTCGTCATTGATCTCCAGTTCCTTCCATATGATCCAGAACTCCCCCCTCAAATGCCTGTAGGTCAAGCGCTGACAACAACTTCTGTCTTCTCCGCATTACAGGTTACGTATCTGCACACCATAGTTACATTTAGTTTTTTTGTTTTCTCCCAGAGCTACTACCGTGGTGATTTGTCCATTATAGCGGAGCAGGAGTATGTCTTTGAAGGAGTAACTCACCCTCTTTCACCGTCATGGTTAGAGTGCTGTCAGATTCGGGCGTGCGACCTGGATCCAATAGTCACCAACCTTTGTGCTTGGCTGCCTGGTAAGTACTGATATTGACGTTACCAATATTACTACGCTTTTATGCTCGAACTTTAGATCCTTGGGATGTACTACTGCAGTGTCAATCATCAAGCATTTTTTACCCTCAGTTATTCCGCCCATCTTTACATCGTAGTGTACACATCAAATAGACTTGCTTTCAGATACTATACTTAGGCTGTCTACGTAAGAGTGGTTCTGGATGTTTCGAACCTTTGTCATGCACATTTCAGAACCATTCAGTTCTGCTTGTTTCGAGCTTGCAGTCGCGCTGTTACGTTTTTTGAATTGTTTGATCTTCTTCATTCACATTTAAATTCATGTCCTTGTTAATGTGTTGATCTTCAGGTCCCCCTACTGAAGGACATACTGGATTTCTGGAACAGGTTCGTACGATTTTCACAGCTGCCCAACGCGCATGTACTGCTGATACGACGACTGCCGCATCGTTTCCATACGAACCAGAGTTCTGGTTCACGGAAGCTCTGCATGGACTTCCTCCTGCTGTCCATACCATGGTACTCATAGTTCACACTGGTGATGAGGTAGATGCTCTAGCAAGGTGCATGGCAGCCGTCAGCTGGTGCTGCAATATTCAGGAACTTCGCGTGGAATTCAAGCCAATTACAGCATGGACGGACCACATTCCTCGGTACTACGGGCTTTTGCGGCGTCTACATTTCAACGGGATAGAAGAGCCGGCTGTGGGCCTACGAGTCAGCCGTTTCATACGAAACAACGCATTTTTGGACACCTTGCATGTCAGAGGACGGGCTTCTGCCGTACTTCCGATACTGATATACCTGCGGTATCAACTGAATGATGTCGAGAACCTCGAGATCGAATTCACCGGAGTAGACAATACGGACAGGTCGCTGATTTTAATCGGCCACATGAAAAACCAACTCAGACATCTTCGTCTGAAGTTTAGCGTGAACCCAGAGGCTGGACGTCTTCATAGAGCCATTTCCTCCCACAGCGCCACCCTGGAATCGTTAAGCTTGGAGTTTCCCGAAGCAGGGCACGTTCATGATTGTCTACAATCCTGTGAAGAATACCTGTACTTGCCTCTGTCCCTCCCAGTTCTGACGGATCTGGTTCTGCAGGCACCCCCGTGTTCAGGTTTCATCCTATCTCAAGTTCTGAGCTTCGAAAACCAAATCTCTTTGACCCTGAGACCAAGTGCTTGGGAGTTTCTCATTAGACTCCTGGAATTTACTACTCCAGAAGAAGTCGCTCCGTCTCCAGTGCTGACTTTGGAACTCGAAAATATTAGAGATCTGCATTTCTTCAGACAACGAACTAGAGCATTCTGGGACACGACGACAAAGTTCATTTTACGTGGCTTGAGGGTCATGGACATTCCTGATGCGTTGCGGTTACCCACTTTTGTGACAGAACTGCAGTTGCAGATTGCCATGGTGGATGAGCATACTTGGAATGTCAATCCTAATGTTCCTTGCCAAACTGGCCTTTTCGATCATTACTTCACGGGTGAGTCCGCTTTTGTTGTAACTTCCAGTTCTTTTGCTTTCAGTACTCATTATTTTCGTATAATCGGTGAACTGTTTTAAAACCCGTAGGTCCACATGGATTTGAACTGCATGATGAAATTCCGCCAAGAATCAACACTCTCGTGGGTAAGTGTGGACTTTTACATGGATTCAATGAAATTAAAGTAGTACAATCATTGCAGAAATCACGTTCCATTTTTCCAGCACTTCGAAGATTCATTGTACTGTTCACCCATGCTTCGGGAAGAAACTGGCGGGCACCATCTCTAGGCCATTGTTTTGGAACCAGTGTCCTGTCTAATCTTCCAGCCCTGGAATACTTCCGGGCAAATGAGGTCAGTACTTCAAACATCATGACGTAGCCAGTACTGATTCGTATGACTGAAACCTTTGTTTCCCGCAGGTGTCCAGGGCACTTGAACATTTGTTAGTTGATCGTATTGGCGAAGATTGGGATTTTGTTTACCAAGTATCAGTCTTTCGCAACTAATTTCTGCACGATGAAAAGTATTTCATTTCTTACTGTGCCAACTTTATATTCTACAATGTCAAATGTATTTTGGTTTTGCTTTAAATTGTTGCATTTCCATCAACTGTCCTTTATTCAGCTATTTCGTTGACGAATCCACGGTAAAGTGTTTTTCGAAGTTCCGGACAAGCTGTTGAAAAGTTTTACCTACATCAGCATGACTTTTTTTTATTATTTTTTCCTTGTCATTATTACGCCCTCACGACTGCACGTGGACCTCCACCATTGGCAGCCTAAGCTACTGAAGTTCATTGTGTTGTCAAACTGAAATGTTACTGACGTGTGGTTCGAGTAATTGCAAACTTGAATGTGAATCTCTTTAAGCATCTGAAATGTGAAGCGTATAACAGACTGTTACAGGGCGTTAACAATTTTCAATAAATAAAATGACATGAAATCTTGTCTTCCCTTCATTCGTCATAGCCACGGAACACATTATATTACTTTTTCCACGTGTCGCAACGTCACCGTCAGTAGTGACCATATCCACAACTTTTCCGGGCAGTGCATTCACAGTTTTAATAATTGCTTGTAAAATTATTCTTCCTCACCATGGATAGTGTGGACCCCAGAAGCAGCACATTTCAAAAACCGCGGGGAGATGTCACGACGGTGAGCTCCGCAAATCATCTCCATCAGTACGGTATTCACACGAGCGAGAAGGTGGCGGTGTGTAAACTTCATGCACAGTGAAATTTCGTTTAACTATCACTGTGATTTTCCATTTCCGTGGTTGTTAATAGTTAATTTGTGTGTGTTAATTTCGTAATTAGCAGTATCAATGTCAGTGGAGTTACGTAGTTTCGAGTGAGTATCCTACACGTTTACAAACGCATTTTACTGCGAATTTATACATTCGATATGGGAAAGTGGAAATTCTTCAGGCGAGTCCTGGTAAGTTGTTGTTTTCAGGCTAATTCGAGCGTTTTTGCTACAGTGTCACGAATTTTGTATGCACGTAGGGCAGCTTCTGCTGCATATCCAGTGCAGATGAAGACTTTGCACAGGGACAAGATTTGGAGGATCCTGACAACGAAGTGCCCCAGAAGGTGGAAATCCTGAGTAATGGCAACATAATTGGCAAGTGCAGAATCTGTGGTGACGAGAACTGTGTCGCGTACAAGAACAACCTCGGGCATAACTTATGCACAGAACTCCGTAACGCGGACAGGAAGGAGAACACATCGATTCCAGCAAATGCTGTCAGTACTGGTGTGGCAGTCATTGCAACCGGTGGAAACAAAATTGATGTGGCAGAGAAGGACAAGAATTCAGCACCTTTGGCCGCTGACAGCCGTCATTGTTTCAACAATACAGCAATTGGCTCCACAAGCTACCAAGCCAATGCCGAACGTGGATACTCCAAAAGTACAAGAACAAAGCAAAGGGGTTATCTATAGTGAAAGCAGAGTCCATTGAAGTTCAAGGTCATAATCTTCCCTCAATGATGGATACAACAGAACAGGAAGATGTGCTGGAGCTGCATGCCGAGGAGTGAGCTGAAGTTTCCATGAAAGCATGTTCTAAGCTACTTATTTTTATGGCAAGAATTATTATTATTGATGCTTTATTTGCAGGGGGGATGATTTTATGGATGTTGAAATGTCCACAGCAGCAGAGATGCCCCCCCGTGAATCTCTCAGAAAAACTTTGGCGTCTCGTAGCAAAACGTTGCCAGTACTGAATCGACCGACCTCAGAATCTCAGTTCTTGTCGGGGCCATTGAAACGTGAAGTAATAACTTATAGCAATTCGAAAAATTCCGGACGGATAGATGGGCAGGGCTTCCGTGGAGTCAAGAAAAAGCCGATTCAATATGAAGAACTACCGCCCTTGGTGAAACTAGGAGAACAAGAAGATTTACTGTTACCGCATGACGAAGGGTAAGTTAAAGCACCACCTTTACAGGTTCTGATCTATTAATATAGGGTGCAGAAGTTGTTATGTTTCTCTGTGTTTGCAGTGGCGATTACTCGATGGATTTAAAACCTTTCGCAGCAGCAGAGATGCCTCTGCGTGGATGTCCACCAATCCGTCCTCAGAACAACGAGCTACCTTATGAGGACAGAAGTGAGGAAGCAAGAAATGGACGTTGGATTTCTCCTGGCAAAGCTTCCGCAGTACTGAAACAAACCACCGCACGATCTCAAGTTTTGTCGGATCCATTGGAACGTTTAGTAATAAGTTTTAACAATTCCAATGAAACTGGACCGAGAAATGGGAAAAGTTTAAGGACCGTGAAGACAGAGAACGTGAAGAGTAAAGGACTTGGCCATCCGCCGTTGATGAAAGTGGAACAGGAACATTTGAAGTTACTGCGTTACGATGAGTAAGTTAAATATCCCATTACAGCACCTTGTGATCTCGTTATTTATTATAATCCAGGAGTTATTTTATTGTTCTTTGTGTGCAGGGACGATAACTTTATGGATGTCAAGCCTTCCACATCGGCGGCGATGCGCCATCTTGGATCTCCATCAATCCGACCTGACAACAACCGCCTGGGCTGCGAGGACAGAAGTAAGGAGGCGACACAAGAACGTTGGGAGTCTCGAAGGAAAACGTTCAAAGACCTGAAGCTTTTCACCACAGTATCTCCATTTTGGTCGGACCAATCGAAACGTATACCAGTAACTGATGAGTAAGTTAAATATCCCATTACAGCACATCCTGATCTCCTTGTTTACGATCCATAAATTATTGTATTTTTCTTTGTTTGCAGGGGCGATAACTGCATGGATGTCAAACCTTCCACATCGGCGGCGATGCGCCATCTTGGATCTCCATTCACCCGACCTAACAACAAGCGACTGGGATGCGAGGAAAGAAGTAAGCAAGCGACAGGTGAACGTTGGGAGTCTCGTAGGACAACGTTCAAAGACCTGCAGCATGTCACCGCAGGTTCTCCATTTTGTTCTGACCAATCCAAACGTTGTCCAGTAAGTCCTGAGAACAACAAAAGGAAGCGAGAGGAAACATTTGTACCGTCAATGAAGCGAAGGAGGTCAGAATTTGAAAATGTATCCAACGTAATGGAACGGAACGTATCCTGCAAGAATCCGAAGATTCCAATGCGGAACGAAATCAGGTAAACACATGGAATTTAAAAATTCATACCGTACTGTAAGTTAACCTCAGTTAGCAGTGACATTTTTTATTTATTTTACAAACAGCTGGCACTCTCCTACAAAGGTACAGCGTGAATCCAGAACTGCTGCAGATATTCGTCCTCATGTCTATCAACAACCCTTAGGAGCAGATGAACATTTCCATGTCAAAAGTTGGGTGACTGGAGTTCGGTCGCGGAACATCAGGCGTATAATTCTCGTAGGAGTTTTCCTTGCAGAAACGGAGGCTACGGAATTGCTGGTCCACAATACGGAGTTGCTCGAATTTATCAAGACACAGTTCAAAGACCTTTATGAGAAAGGTTATGTGTGGTTGGATTACAAATCGGAACTGTTTCCCCAGTGGCAGGTTATCTGGTTCTATGGACCCGGGGATTGCATTTCTCATGTTTTGAAGATGTTGTTGGCAAAACTGCAAGACCTCATCAGCAAAACAGAAGCTCCGAAGACAGCTCCAGTTCGACCACGTGGTCGTAATTATTTGATATTACGCCACCATATCCAGCACGACTCTATTTTCGTGGCTGCAAATGGGCCATTTTGTAGCCTCTGCTTGTCAACATGTCATATCAGCAAGCATTGCTACGACTTGAGAAGACATGATCAGTAACTGGACAAAGCATTCAAGTGTGATTAATTTTATTTATTTTGTTGTCAAGACAAAGAGATTCTGTAACTGTTACTCAGTACCACATGCCGTGTTGGCATTGTATTATAAATAATTTGTGTACATTTTTTTAAATCAATTAAGTTGCCCTTGCAATAAAGATTTGTGTGAATATTGAGGTGGCTATATGTTTTATGCATGCACTTTGGTTTGTAACGGCATAAGCAGCCCGAAATAATAAACCTAATCCTCCATGTTATCATTCTGATTAAAATTTTACAGCATGTCGACGGAGTGCACTTCGAAGTTTGTGGAAATACTGGCCTATAGTGCAAAAACTTTTTGTGACTGTAGCAGTTACTGTATTGATGGATCCTTGAATACCAATGACGACGAAGCTAACTAACCTGGAGTCCCTAAAGTATCATTTTGTGTTCTACAATTAGTATTATGCATGCTTAAAACCGCTGTGCTGTGTAGGTAAATTAGCAAGTATGTAGGGATTCGCACAACTTTCCCACTTCATTGAATCAATTGTTCCTGGGCGATATTTTCAATATCATTCACAATCTGGAGGTGAAGCATATCCACGGGATCGCACTTGAACCTTTCCATCGCTGTTCAGTTTAAAACAGTTCTGCCAATAACTATAGCTACGTAATTCCTGTAATTGGTGTATCCATCTGCAATTATTTATCTGCTTGCTAATTAATTGTAGAGACACACCAACGTCCATTGAGTAGAGCTGTTTCGGATTCTTCATCGTACAGTCAGCAGTAACGTTTTTGCCATTAATGTCCGACTTGCCCTCAGTTTATGACATTCCTTCGCATTTCAGCAGTCGTTCCCCTTTAAACATTCACCTATAGAATGATAATGACAACACGCAGGTAATTCGTGTGCTAACCTGTGCTATACACATCACAAACATACGGAGGATTTGATATCAGAAGATGACAGCAGGATGAGTTGAAGCAAATGTAAACGTAAACAATGTAATTCATGACAGTGACCACTAACTGAGATGCCAAAATCACCTCTGTATGCCAGGGAATTAATATGACCTTTGCCCATGGAAATATCATTTACATTTTGAATGTTTATTTAATTTGTAGAGAGGTTCGATAATGATATAACATTTCACACTTCTAATGAGCACTGCATGGTCCCAAAAACAACAAAGAAGTTGTGAGCAATTACTTTTAATACTTTCTGAGGCATTCGTCGTTTCAAGAACTGGCATTTTGTAATGGGACAAGCACAGTGCGTCTTATATGCCCGCCAGTCAGAACTGAAGTGGGAAAAAGCAGATGAGTAATAGCAAGGCAAGTTTAACGAGGTCTGTCCTATTCCAAACTGCACAACTTTCTAGTGGGAGGTATCCTGGGCACAGAAATGGGGAGGTGTACTCCACAGCGACATTTTTATGTTAATGGGACAACAATTTTCCACTGTAACGCGTGAAAGACGCTGATAACGGGTTAAATCCGCCGCAATCTAATGCGGCATTTATTCAAGCAAGCCCTGGAATGACAACGGTCCTCTTTTTCATGAAAAAGGACATGTAATGGGTGTTAAATGTTCGATGGTTTTGATCCTTGTTTAGAGTGTAGTGCCTTAAAATGGTAGAATGGGACTCTCCCAACAAAATAATTTAAACTGCAACAGTTGAGTAACTTAAGCAAACTGATCGCCTAATTCTGA
>JAQFYD010000917.1:0-14491 GCA_034694225.1 Bourletiella hortensis
TAGCTAGCTAGCTACCAAGTTGAATATCATAGTCGTAGTTTATAGTAGCAGCTATAGCTATATAGCAGCCAGGAAGGAAAGAGAGGAACAGTTTGTGCTGACGGCGGCCTTCAAATGGTATCATATCAGGGAAAGAGAGTAGTAGTAGCTAAGAGTGAAAGAAAGAGCGAGAAGAAGATGAGAGGAGCCTTCAACTTTTTCAGCTATCAGGAAGGATTTAATTTTCTTTAGGATACATTCCTCCTATTTCTTTCCCCCATGCTATAGCAGCCAACCATATATGCAATGGAACGTCTAAGGGAAAAAGGAGATTTCTTGGCCAGAGAGATTTAATACGGAAGAGAAATATAAGGCCATTCCAGAAGTTGTAATAGAAAAGTGAAAAACAAATTGACGCAATTTTTCCTTCGCCTAATTGCTCTTGCGCCCATAGTAAAAAATCCTGTCGTTTCACATACATAAATAGCTACGTACATATATACGATGCTAACTCACTCAAGAGATTGATTCTGCTATGGTGATGACGATGATTAGATTTCACCTTGTCCAACTGACTCAACAATTTCATTCTTCTTCTTCTTCTTCAATATCTTTCTCATACCATTTCCTTTTTAGCTCGGAATAGTAAAACTATTCCATAAGTAAACTTCCCTTTCCTGACTGAAGAAGCCTTCAGTTTCTTATTATTATTTCTGTAGCTTCTTTACTTTCGAAGGATGGTAGTATCAGCAGCAGCAGCATGGAAATGTGTCGACCTTGTAGAAGGTCAAGGAAAATATTTTTTTTTCCGGAGAAGGACCAGAAGGCAGACTGATAAGGGGGAATAAATGGGTTCATATAGTTTCATATTATGGAGAAGAGGAGGATGAGATTGGAAAAGTGTGAAGGAGAGCAGATTTGGATGACATGAGGAGAAGCTGCTTCTGCTAGTGGTGGTGGTGCTGGCTGGCTGGCTGGCATTGCCAACATTACTGGCAGCTCACTCTTAAATGTTTGATTCCCAAGACAATTGTTTGAAGGGTATAAAGAATAGATTTGACAATGAAAAAGTGATATAAAAGGTTTTGGAGGAAGAGAAAGGGAAAAAGAAAAAGCCAGTGAGAGAAGAACGCAGAGAGATGAAAGTTTTAGGCCAGCTAGCAGCAGCAAGCAAGAGCCAAGTTTTTTTTTCTGCCATAAGTGTGTCCATGTATGTACGTATGGCAAAGACAGTTAGTGACAGTAGCTATGGTAGTGTGGGGAAAAGGGAAGTTGTGCGTCTCTCTCTCTCTCTCTGTGTATCGATCTTAAGAGTCGTAGAAACTGTCAGCAAAAGAGATTAGAGTCCTGATCAAAAAGAAACATAGTACTCATAAATTACAACGAAGGAATCCAGGGGTTCATTCCAATCGCTATATATGCTGACACAAGAGGGAACACACTCACATTGACGAAAAGGGTTAGAGGTCAGCGGTTATATATTAGACACGTGGAATACAATAAAAGCTCAACTATTACACATTTAATATCACATAGCATTCCTCTCACTTTCCAATTATTGACATTCTTTCTCCTCACGTCAAGTCTTATTATTACATTCCCCATAATGTGGCTAATATACTGGGGCCGGGGTGGTAGGGAAAGGACATGGAATCTGTGTAGGTCATAAATAATGTGAACACATTTAGCCCTCAGTCCCTTCCTAGTAGCTACTACAAGGCAATAATAACAATAGAAAAGTAAATCGAGAGTCACGTAATGGGATTCATTGGAAATTTGTTAGGAATCCATATACATTTTCCAAGAAAATGGTCTGTACATGTAGTTTATACAACGTAAGAGCTTCTGCTGGATTATGAGACTGCGTTATATCAAATTTTGAGCGAACACGCTCTTAGTAACCTTTTCGGTTGTTGAGCAAACGGTTGAAAGGACTGACTAACTAAGCACTATGACGACGACATAAGTGATGGTGGTTGCCGTAGGATAATGAAATTAAACTGTTAAGACTCACCATCACCTGGGGCTACTCTCTCCTCATACTTCTTTCTTTCCCTTTTGTAAACTAACGTCATCATCATCATTCCTGATGTCATTATTACTATTCTTTTTAAATGGACGCAGCAGCTGCTATATTTCTATGCTGATATTTCCCATCATCCTTCATAGAATAATAGTAAGGAAAGTAGTATGAGCATCCTTGCGTTATTTCCAAAACAAACAGGAAGCTAGGAATGTAGTTTGGTTCCCATAAATGGATCCACCACTAGTCACATGTAGCTGGCTTGTGCTTGCTGCATACGTTAGGGAGAAGAGTTTTAGATTTCCTGTTGTTACTTTTGCTGGGAATGGATTCAAGAAGAAGATGGCTTTAGGATATAATAGAAGGCATAATACAGCCACTTTTAGTCATCTTGAGTAAGTTATTGCTATGAATGTTTCTCATCGCTCAAGAGATTTCGGCTCATTTCCTTTCCGATTTCTTCTTCTTCTTGCTCCTCACTCTATGATGTTGTTGCTGCTGTTTGCTTTCTCCGAAACATGAAAGTGGCTCCTTGAAAGTAGTAGTTGTACTCTATAGTGAAGAAAAAAAAGTACAACATTACCTTGGGGAATAAATATATACACAGACACATGCCGCCCCTTATACACTATCGACAGCTTTAACGGCATGCATAAATTTATGGCACTTACTGACATTTCAATTCCATGTAACAAAGGTAACTCTTTCTTCACGTCTAAAATAGCACACGTATTTTTATGCCATCCAGAAAAAAAATTTATCGCCGCTAAATCTTAACCTTCTTTTTTTCTTCTTCTTCTTCTTATTCCACGGGAAATGTAAAGAGACTGAAAACTGTGGTGAAAGCAGGAGTACGTAGTTGCAGCAGTAGCAGCAGCGGCAAATAGCTATCAGTCCTTCCTTGTAGTAGCTAGTAGTAGCAAGCAACTCCTGTAAAATTCACACTTTCATCTATACTCTGTTTAAATGTAAAATTCCACATGAGCTGTTAAATAAGACCATAAATTGTCTTTGAAGTGGCTCTTCTTCCTCCACTACTTCTCTCCTTTATACCATGAAATTTTAAACCATAAACTGGAAAATGTTAACAGGCGGCTATAGCTATAGCTATGTAGCCATGCGGAATGTGTCCTCCTCCAATTCCCAGCATTTGAATTTTTTAATGAAATCTCTTCAAGCGGATAGCACGAGGACGACGATGATGTTCCACACAAGAAGAACTTCATACTATCACTTGGTTTCATCATAACTAACTGTATTGCTGCTGCTGTCTCAGAGCGAATATGGTAGCTTGCAACACTTTTCTTATGTAACCATACCGCACTACCTACCTACCTACCTATCTCGCCCGTCCTCCCCAACACCTCTTATTCTTCTTCTTCTTCTTGGTACTCTAATCAAGTCGAAAGTGAAGGACTTAATTAAAGTGTATATGTCTAAAAAGTATATACAAATAGCCTTGAAGAGGTCTAAATTAAATGGGCTAAATTGTCGAGTGGAAGAAGTAGTGGTGAAATTCAAGTCGGATGAGGTTTCATACTCAACAGGAGGAAAAGAAGGAAGAGGAGGTGGAGGATAGGCGTAGTAGTTGCAAACGACCAAAGTTTATATTCTACGTGAGTTATCAGTTAGTGTGTATGTCTGTGTATGTGTGAATATGTGATGTTTTTACTGCTACTACTACTTACTACACTGAAAATTTTCTACATGTAACAAGGACAAAGAAAGGGATATATTTTCCATGTCGGATAAAGAGGTCACGTTCAGCATTTCGTACTCTTGTTCAAGTTATAAATTATCCCTTGGCTAAAAGCGTGATCTTCCGCAAAGTACAACAACACAGCAAGCAAGCAAGCAACAAGAGCAAGAAAACTTGAGACCTTTCCCCCTGTCTTGTTTTTCTTCTTCTTCATCCCGGTGTGGAAGAAGAAGAAGAAGAAGAAACAAAGTTTTTAAACTTTTCACCCGAACAAAACTACTTGCAACAGCAGTGTCGGCGGCGGCGGCATTATTGTTACTAAAGTTTTAGTCAAGTTTTCCAACACAGAGGATTATGCGCTGAAATGAACAGGAATAGGCAGGAAGGACATGCAAGGAGAAGAACAAGTGCATATTCAATGAATTGTCTTTTCAGATATGAAATATTACGAGTGTTAGCAGAAGAAGAACATGATGGAGGCGCCGAGTAAATCTTGCCTAAACAACTTTTATAGTCTCAAGTCCCCTTCCCATTCTTCCATTATGGCCTCATAAAGTAGCTCATTTCTAACGCCCTCCCGTTCAAATCAGAAAGCTTGATATGGAGGGGAAGGCCATATTATGGCTATAATAATATTTGCAAAATCATCAAGCATCAATATTAACTTTAATTATGAGCAAACAACTGATCTTTACACAATACAGACGGAACGGGATTCACAAAAATGTAAAGGCAACTGTTGAATGCATTAAGAAAGTAAGGAAGGTGAGGAGAGCAGCGAAAGGGAGAAAATTGATTCTGACGGGAAATCTGAGAATGTGACAGTTGAGACCAGTGGGAGGTAATAATAAAAGGAGTGAAAAAGACGTGTGTGTAGGATGAGGATAGTTGAAAAATTCCCAATTGGGACTTGTCTAATGGACTGCGTAGCTACTTGAGAGAGACGCAAAGTTAGTAAACATACAAAGTCAACGTTACACATATACACACACAGTGAAAAGTATTAGAAACAATGGTTGGAGAGGGACTGAAGCAGCAACTTACATAAGAGTGACTTGATAGGATTCTTGTTTGGCCCAAAATGTTCCCAGCTTCAATGTGAAGTTCATGGGCTAGTAAGTCAGTTAATTCCCCATGCTCCCTTTTCGATAAGGAAACGTAAAATTTTATCTCCTCCTCGTGCCACTTTAGTTGTCTCCGTGGGACGAGACAAGAGAGAGAGAGAGAGAGAGATCTACAGAAAGAGCGAGAGAGAGAAAGAATCGAGTAAGCGTGATAACAGGAGAGCTTAAACCTTCAATGATCCTCTCAAGGCAAATGGTTATACAGAGAGAGAGAGAGAGAAAGAGTATAAGACAGGCACGTCAGAAGGATTCAAGTCGTGGGTGGGTGTGTGTGTGTGTGTGTGTGTGAGTGTTCTCTCTGTGTGTATAGAAGTACAATATAGTCCAGCATGTGTGGGTAGTCCTCTCATTTTTTGTAATAAAACGAATCATCATCGTCCCTGTTCATTTCTGCCTGACTTTTCGCCTGGTATTACACAAGTCAGCTGGGCTTAAATGATAGAAAGAGGCTTTTTCTAGCTAGAACTTCATGAGATTTAGAAAAGGTCATGTCCGATATTGCTTTTTGATTAATGTCACTCCGAACACTACTTATGGTCAGTAGCACTACTACTATCAGCATTGAGCCTTTGTAGTGAAACTGGAGAATAACTCTACATGAGTTCTTATATAGCTAGCTACCAGACAGAAAATATACGTTATATAAGACTGAATCACAGTGCTACGTAATAGCTAGCTACTGGACGACCACACAGTTCCATATTGCAACTTTTCCGAGCCTTCCTTTGGTCATCACATTTATAATTGTTGCCGCTAGTAGCGGAAAGGCCTAAATTATTGTTTAGGCTGACGTATATACATACGTCCACGCTTCCGCACGCTTGTCCATTAATGGACCCTTAAATAATCCATGCCTAGCCCGCTATGCTGAATCACCCTTCATGCGTATAAGTAAACTCGGATTGTGAACTCCAATTATTCCCTATTTCATGCCCGTCACTATTAGCAATATCGACCAAAGCGTGCGGAATAATGACATAGATTAAATCCAGTCAATATATCTCCTTCAACTTGGATTCGGCAGCTAGCTATGACCGTTACAGTTAATTTTTCGGATGACAAGGTAGCTGTATAGAAGGAATAAGGATTACCTATAGAAGATATGGAACTGATTGAGTGGTCGCTTTGTTTCTGAGATCTTTTTTTTCTCTTCATCTTCGTCGACTTGAAGTGAAGAGAAACGTGGTAAGATTGAAGACAGAAATAGAGACACAGAGAGAGACTGGAAGTGAGTGGATTTGTACAGCTGCTCCTTTCGGACCTTTCCCTTCTTGGTCAGTTGTGCGTGTATGTGTATATGATGGGAGAAAGGAAGCACGTTTATAAGAAATGAAATTTGGCCTGCACGTTCCATAGTGTGGAAGCTAGTTTTTGAGATGTAGAAGGAGAAAGGGGATAAGAACGTTAAGAGTGCTAGGACGTTATTGATACGAGTGTCAAAATAACATGGCGCTAAATGACAATTCACGCCCTTTACTTGCTTGACACGTAGGTAGGACCACGTCTGAGGATGTTCTGTAAAGGAGCAAAGTCACAGAGTATATACGTACGTTATGTACGTACCCTACCCATTCATGTCATATTCGGTCAGTAATATTTTCACACCTTCTTCTACAGAATGAGTAGCTATAGGAAAACTGCAGGTTACATAACTCCTTTTTTTCTAGTCCTTTCAATCAGTTGGAAAAACAAGCTTTGTACTTCTACTACTACTTGCTTCCCTTTTCACCCTCAAGCTTTACTTTTTTTCCCTTTCACACCGCTTTTTGGTTCTTTGTTCAAACACCTTTGCGGAAAACTTAATCTTGGAACATATAGCTATATATACCACAGGACGGAGGCTACCATTGATAATAGTGAGGAGGGCTGGTACAGCAAAATTCAATAGGCTGATTATGTCCCAATACACAACTCTCTGCTCACTCTAATGACTCTCCCTCTATCTCTCTCTGTGCTTCTTGATTAGAGAGTCAGGACTATGTTGGTTCAAAGGGAGAAAAATCAACTGGGAGACCACGGTCGTTTGAGGAGTCCTCTTTTTTCTATTGACACAGAGGCTGCCGGAGGTTATTGTTTTTCCGGCTACTGTATGTGTGTGACTGAACGTGAATATGTGTGTGTGTGCGTACAATGATGTCGTTGGGCTAATGTTGAACACTAGCTAGAATGTTGTCAGAACGTGCTGTTTTTGCTAAACTTATCAGCACGTTAGTACAAACGGAACATGTTCATAGAGGAAGACAGACAGAGGATTTTTTTCTATATTGAAAATTTGGACATGAAAGAAATGCTATTAAGGAAAATGCAAGTTGGAAATTCCTCAGAAAAAATGCTATGGCTTCTATATTTTCGCGTGTGTAGCTATAGAGCTATAAGCGTACGTAGGCGGCTGGAAGTTTTTACAAGAAGCATTTCCCCAATCTATCCGCATACATTCATTCAAGATGATAAACACGTACGTGAGTATAGGATGAAAGGAATTTTTTCCGCAGCAATTTGATGGAAATTCGTTTAGAAAGCGTTGTAGTCTATGTGTGTGTCCCATTTTGAAAGTATATATTGCAAAAGCGTCCGTACCTGATAAATCGAGAGTTAAAGTAATTTAAAGGTAAAATATTTTCTTTCCTTTCACAGATGGCTACCATTTGTACATACCGTCGGTGGAGGAACATCAGAATGTGGTTGAACAGCAGGTGGATACGAAGCCTGAAATTTCAAGTCTTGATGGCGGCATCCCAATCTTCCGGATCCGAACACCTGAAGAGACGGAGATTGCCCAGGATTTATTGGAACTCTCCAGATCCCTCCCACCACGAACGCCAACTACAACAACAACAACTGCTAAAGAGATGAGCCAGGGGCAAAATCAAGATCAACGCTATCAACATCATATAACCTCATATCAATCTTCTTCCCTTTCTCTAACTCCCCCGTATAATAGCCACAATATTACAAGTCCAGACTCACCACCACCACCTTCTTCTGTAATACGCACAACCGGTAGTCCAGGAATATGTGGGAGCTCCTCCACAACGTTAACACCTCTTGTCCCTAGCCAACCATACCAACCTTCACCGGCATACCCGTCATCATACGATCATCCTCATCATCACCATCATCAAAATGGTTTGAAATCACCAACAAGAGACCTTCTGGAACTTCCCTCAACGAATCTTCATCGCCTGGAAAATGTGAAACATCATCACAGCCACCATCATAATAATAATAACAATAATAATAATCATCACCATCATCAACTAACGAGCAATAATATAGCAAGATCTACAGAAAAATCCCCTCCACACCCTTTAACACCCGCAACCTCAGAATACTCCTCTGATGCGGAAAATGTCTGTCCAGGTATGATCATCAAACATCTTCTATATATATTAATCATGTATCAAACTCGTCCCATCTCGCTCCACAGGTGTTCCCTCTCTCTCTCTCTTTCCCCTGTGTACCCAACAAGTTTAAAGCCCCTCATACGCACTTACTTTCCCTCCATCTTCTAAGCCCAAGCATAATATTTTCAAATATATTTTTGGCAGCCTACGCACGCATACTAAGAAAGAAAGAGCCAGATTGCCTTATGTTTCCGTATTCAAAAAAGCCATTAAATCGCTTAATATTTGAGCCATCAATATTGCCAAGAAATGTGTGTGCACACACATTTCGGACGGCTTTTACATATAAGATTCAATCACATAAAGATTCATATATCCTTGTCATGCTGAAGCAAGGCCCATCCATCATACACGTCAATGTTATTATCATTAATCAATATTAATGGAATTGAGTGAGTCAAATGAGTGAAAGTTACATTACCTACTGCAGTGCGAAAATCAGCCCTAAAATCAACACTTTTCTTCCCTCCAAAATAACCAGCAAGCAACTGTCCGTCCCCATCCACGCTAATGCTTCCATTGTTCATTATTAGGTTCCTAAAGACTTGCCCTAATTATATGCAATTTAGAAAAATGTTTGGCTACTATCCGGAACCCACGTAGCTATTGCTGCCTGGGCCTGGGATGAAGGCAAGCGGGAACTAGAAACGGACTGCTTTCTTTTCAGCATACTGAAGCGCTGGAAGAGCTGCATAGAACAGCATGTTTGGAAAAAGGCCAAGTTTAGCCTGATATTGATTGCAAGGATGGACATAATATTCTTCCATATGGGAATGGTTATGAGATCATTTTTAATATACACAAGCATGAAAATCTCCTTTCAGAGTACCCCGTTATTTTTTTTCTTATGATGCAACATGTACATTACGTGGAAGGGAATACGGGAAGCTCTCTTCACAGTGGCTCATATTTCATAAGGAAGAGTAGCCATGCAGAGTAAATTTGCTGGATAAATAGTTTCCCATACACGATGGTCTATTTTCTTTCCTCCTCGCATGCATGGGCAACAATAATGGCTGGCATGTGTGTGCGTGTATTTATGTGTATGCGGAAGGCTCCACCGCTAGAGTAATATTATTCGACCAAAATTACGTCATATATTCCCTCAAAAGTGCTATAGCTTGAGGACATATACACCTTCGGAATAGTAATCCTGTCTTAGCCATAACTATAGGAAAAAACTGCCCTCATAGAATGGATTATGAGAGAGAGAGAGAAGGACGAGGATTCTTGGTGCGGTTTGGCCTGAAAAATATGTACGTGGCTATACTATAACGTCCGCTCTCAACCCATTGCCAACAAGTACTTGATCCTTGTCTCGCTCCTATGCATAAGAATTGATTTTTATCACGCTAACGTAATGCAGTGGAAAGAAAAGGGTCTGATGATTACTAAAAGAAATAAGCAAGCAACTTTTCCCCTTCCTCTTACATCCATTTCTCCATCCATCCATATGAGGCTCGGAAAAATCGTACATGCAAGCAGATTTTTCTTCTCCTTTCCCTAATATAATCTTATCATTCACATGGAAACTTACCTGAATAACATGATGGCTCATCTTGAGGAATACCATTACTATTACTACTAGAAGCACATAAGAGTATTCCAGTGAAACCATAAAACTTCTCAGCGTAACGTATTAGCTATACATAGCTATGCTATACCCACAGGCCTTCACCTACCTACCTGTCTCAGCTAGTTTTTCCATAAAACTTTCTATTTCCTTGAGGGCCTTAAAGAGTAATTTTTTAGGGAAAAATTTGGGACGTCATTTGGAAAATATTTATTGCACTATCTCTACCACTATCTGTGTCTATGTCACCATGTAAAGATCCTTCAAAATAAGGCTCGCCGTATATAAAGCACGGATAAGTTAATTTGCACTCTTGTTGGGAGCAAGATAAGCGGAAAGAACATAAAAATTCTAATCAATCATACCACGTCAGGCCAACAAGCACACAGAGGAGGGACTCTAGAGAGAAAAATCTTGATTCATTTTTTTATAGTAGACATACACGCGTCCCCGTATGTACTACAGATACTAAAAATACAAGACGTTATGAAATCAGAGGAATAGCAATAGCAAAATGCTTTACTTCATGTACCAAGAAATGATTGATAGATTCCAAAATGTATATTTGCATGCCTATACTAATTTACATGCGTTCGATGAATACTAGAATCCTAGCTGGGCCACCAGGAGTTTTTTTACCAAAAAATTGGGACTACTTGAAATATGCTGACTTGGCCAGGAAAAATAGAATGTGTGGCAATAGCAAGGACCTGGCAATGAACTCTTTTAGGGTGCGCAGGTGGATTTTTGAAGGGTTGGAAGCAGAAGGGAGGCAAAAGTGATTTAATATGGTTCAGGCTCCAAATATTTACTCCTACTATATCTATACCACCTACCTGTCGTCTAAGTTGATGGAGTCGTAACTGAATAAGGTTCTCGTCCTGCGGTGGAGCACATATTTTCTCGGAGACAGAGGGGAAGATGGAGCGAACCAATACATTGAGTTGACACTAGGGAACATGTCGAAGGTGTGAGATCCGCTTAGAGCTATATACGCTCGAACGCACTGAAAGAGACATACACATGGCAACGTGACACGTTATAAGAACGAGCTAAAAAATGATGGCTCAGCAAAGCAAAGTCGAGCCCCTTCATTTTGCACCCAAAAAATGGACATGGAGCTATCGAGATGGGACACGTCGTGATAAAATTAATCGAATCTTCCTTACAGATTTTGTTCTTTTTTTATGAAACAGGTGAAGAGACACTGAACATGGGTCGTCAAATGGTCCACCAGACTGAGAGTAATAGTAGTAATAATAGTAATAGAAGTGATTCCAGCTGCCAAGTGCTTCCAAGTCGTGTAGTAGAGAAGGCTCCAATTCCATACACTTATGACGAACTCCTTGTGACGGATGGAAGATCTAAAAGAAGGATGTCGAATCAGTCAAATAATACGAAAAATTGTACCACCGGCGTGTCATCCCCGTCGTCATCATCATCCTCAAATAATAATTCCAAACGCTCGCCTCTAAACAAAAAATTAAGAACTGGAATTAACTCACCATCGCCCTCCTCATCTTCCTCCAACAACACAATGGTTTCCTCCAAACGTTCTTCAAAAAGATGTTCAACCAGACTACAACAAAAGGGAACATCCCGAAGCAGTAAGACTCGTCAAGGAAATTCCCGCTCTGCAAAATTAAGACGAATGAGACGCAGAGATAATGACAGTTCATTTGAAATGGATGAAGATGATGATGATGAGGAGGAGGAAGAAGAAGATGTGGAAGAGGAAGACGAAGATGATGAAGGAGAAGTTTATGATGATATAGAAGAGGATGAAGAAGGAGATGAGTCCTCATCACAAATGCCCCGACAAAGGTACACTTGTTCCGAATGCGGTAAACATTATGCCACCTCATCCAATCTTTCTCGGCATAAACAAACTCATCGCAGTCTGGACTCACAGAATGCCAAGCGCTGTCCAACTTGCGGCAAAGCCTATGTCAGTATGCCCGCCCTATCTATGCATCTCCTCACGCATAATTTGACTCATAAATGTGACATATGTGGGAAGGGCTTCTCCCGACCCTGGCTCCTTCAGGGTCATATGAGGTCACACACAGGTGAGAAACCCTATGGATGTGCTCACTGTGGTAAAGCCTTTGCTGACAGGTCAAATCTACGGGCTCACATGCAGACTCACTCGGCTGCCAAGAATTATACTTGTAAGCGCTGCAATAAATCTTTTGCTCTCAAGTCCTACCTAAACAAACACTATGACTCTTCTTGCCTCAAAGACTCCTCTTCCTCAACTTCCGAAGAGGGTGGTTCATCCTCTAATGAGGAAAATAATAATAATACTACAACTACTACTATGGCACACCAACAAAATAGAATTGGAGGTAGGAAAATAGTTAGTGCTGCTGCTGCTGCCGCTGCAGCTTCAGCTTGTGCCTATAATGTTGAACAACAACAACAACAACTTCAACAAAAACAAGAACCAACAACAACAAGACAGGAATGAGAGCCCATGCCAAGAGTGCCGGGCAATAAATAACGGATACCATCTGGTCTCATCCCGCCAGATAGTACTGTAACATAACATACATACTAAAAGAGAAAGCAAAAGAGTAAGCTATAGAAGATCTCTCTTTCTCTTTTTCCTACCCAAAAAAGATCCATCCATCCATTTCCACTTATCCTACATGAATCTTTGAGTCTCTTCTACTTATTTTCTTTATCTTTCTCTCCCTGCCCCTTCTGTCCTCATCTTCATTCCTTTACTTTCTCCTCCTATAATATTCCTCCTCCTCGTCGTCCTCCTCCACCTCCATCTCCTCATCCTCCTAAAACCTCACATCCGCCACTATCATTTCACCAGGCAGGAAAAAGAACTCAATAATAATATGTATATAAATTCTTCCTATCTAATTCATTATTCAAACACACGCCGCTCCCATTCTCCTCGTCTTCTAAAACACAAAACCTTCAATGACAATGCATACAAAGAAAGAGCTTTAAAACTCCTCTTTTTCTTCACTTTCTCCCCCTTATTCCTCAGTATTTCTTGTCGACTCATTTTCAAAGTCCTTATCATCATCTTCTTCATCCCGTACATTGTTATCATTGCGCTCCTGTCACTGTAATTAACAACAACAACAGCTCATTCAAATTTTCAAGTAGTATAGTACTTAAAACTGTTATAATAATAGTACCATTTTGAAACTATAATACGGACAAACATTTGCAAATTATTTGATTCCATGACATCCTCATCGTGTCCCTGTCGTTTCCGTTTGTTCCCATTGTTATCCCGTTTGTTTTAGTAGCAGCTCTTGTTTTTTCTTCTTTGGAACCACTTTAAACAATCAGAATCTATCCAAACAATTTAAGAAAATGGTCGTCCTCCCTTTAAGTTTTTTGTTTGCAAACTTTGTTCAGTCTCAGTGAGTGTGAGTCACTTGAGGCTATTTTATTTTCTTGGTCGGTCTTTTCTTTCCGTTTTCTCAGAAGGGACAAAAAAAATTGGGGAAGTTAGAAGAAGAGGACACCAAGAAGCTCTTTCACTTTCGTTTTCTTCTTCCTTTTCCTGGTCCTCTACTACTTGGTCTGCCAACATAATTAAGGGCTTCACACCCGCCCTCGATTAATCTTCAGCCTTTGTCATTGCCCTTTTTTCTCTTCTTCCTGCTCTTGTTCTTTTACTGAATTATTTTTTTTCCAACGAAAAAAAAAGTTCTCACAATTTTTAACAAACAATACTACTACTACACTGCGTCCGACCGAAAACCGTGCCTCTTGGTAATGGCGCCATAAATTAAACAGCGAAAATGAATGGGCTTCGTTTTCCAGGATAAAAAAATCCAATTTTCTAACTGATAAATGTCACAAAATGACATTGTTTTCTATAGTCTTTGAGATCAGTTTAGTCACAACCACAACAATTAGCGTAAGTATGTACTGATTTTAAGTCATTCTATTGTTAGATTTCCTACGTAATTTTCGTTGTTCTCGGCCGTTGGTTCGTTGGTTATTAGTTTGTTTCAAAGGAGAAAACGAACGAACGAAAGACGTCATGAACATTCCGCCGTTTTCCACGGAAAATTGAAACAAGAAGAGTGACGTAACATTCCGTGAATGATATTGATTTTATTTCCAATAATAATGGTAAAGACGACCTGTGGCCATGATGGAAATACAAAGAATTTCATATTGTCAAGAAAAAGAAGAGTAAATTGGATTCTGCATGTAGTAATAATGTGTGTAGGCTTGGTTTTACGAAAAAAATTACTGTATCAAATGTGTATAGAAGAACAAGTTTGGGGACAAGTTGGAAAACCGTAGTTGTATTCAATGCCAGTAATATAATAATAATAGTAAACTATAGAACAACGAAGGTAAAGGATCAAAAGATGGAGTATAATATTCTAAGTGAATTTCAACTAATTAATTATTATGTTATGTAAGAGAGTCAGTCGTATGCTGAGAGAAGAAACCTTTGAACATAATTTATTTCATGTTCTTCTTTACAGTCCAGGGAGGTCAAGGAATTTTAGCAGCATTAAATGCAAGCCCAGGATTTATAGAACAAGAACAAAAATGTTAAAACAAGACCCTTCCCGTAGGATTATTATGGTTCCCCGAAAAATATACATGTTTTAATAGAAGGAAAAAAACAAAGGTCGTCGTGAAGCACTGAGAGGATAAAAGACAGGTGGAATTTATAATTAGACACGGCATATA
>JAQFYD010000918.1:0-14484 GCA_034694225.1 Bourletiella hortensis
AGTGATCTTTCTGGTCTTGGAGTACTACCGTGTACTATTACTGCATGTGTACCAGGGTATGTACTGCTGGGTACTAGATACTACGTACTGGCAAAAGTACTACTGTGTACTAGTACTAGCAGACTGGTCGTACTACCAAACACTGAAACGAAAGGACATAAGAAAAGACCGTTACGGGAAGTTTGATTGCCATTCATTTACATGATAAAGCTGACGCTCAAGGATTCGGGCACACCGAAGGCAACATATAACTGGTGTTGTACACAAGCACGGCGACCTTAACTCCCTCAACCACGTCGCCCCCTTCGCCGCTTTCCAGCCACCGCAAGTTTGTGGCTACTATGCTTAGGAATTCAATTCACGGTAAGGAAAAGGCGTTGAGGTTTTGTGTCCACAAGCTTGCATGTAATCACGGCATGACGATAAAACATTTGCACTCCACATGCCATTCTTAATGTGACCTGATTCTCATACCTCTGCCAAAAAGACATTGCTATGAAACGTAATGAAAAAATGATTCCTGGAAGAAAGTAGGTGTTCAGGGTTGTGCCGAACCCTTTACGACGTGTCCTTGTCCATATATACATTACCACATAAGAAAACTATGTTTGTACGGAGGTGAGTTCTTGTTCTTGGTCATATAGGTGTCTTAAAAACTTTTTTTTGCAATTTATTCATATCCATCATCATGCACATTACACATCCCTGAATGTTGTCACACAGAGGGAAGTGAATTCCTTTACCTACATTAATACACAGCCACGCTTCGAGCTTTTCTCATTAATAGGAGTCGGAGGACATAATGCAACTTTGATAGCTTCATCAAAAACGGCTTTAAGGCCAACTTGTGAACGCTTAGCGGAGCATTCCAGGTAATTTACGGCACCTAGCTCATCAGCCAGTGCCTTTCCTTCGGCTTTAGTAACAACTTTAGGCATGCTGTCCTTTGCTCCAACAACTTCATCACGGGCGTCAACCATAGTCCCAACCAGGATGATGGGAGCACTCGGACAATGACGTCGAACCTCCGGAAACCACTGCAAAGGCAGTAAACTTGTGTTTTACTGTATATGCATTCAGTATCATGCATGGTGATTGCTATACAACGAATATAAAGTAACATCATTGACATGTTGTACCTTGGCCTTTACATTTTGGAGCGAAGAAGGTCTAACGACAGAGAAGCATATGAGAAAAACATCCGTTTGAGGGTATGACAGAGGGCGCAACCTGTCGTAGTCTTCTTGACCCGCTGTATCCCAAAGTCCAAGGTGGACAGGCTGATCATTTACCATCGCATTTATACTGAAATTATCGAATACGGTGGGAACGTATTCCTGGAAAGTTACAACATTGAAATAAAATGCTCACAATTTTCAGCAGTATCGGTGCAACGTAAATCAGCGTAAGTGGCTCACAGAGGGAAATGAATTGGTGGCGTATACCATGAGCATGCATGTCTTCCCCACGGCCCTAAAGTAAATGAATAAAGTTAGAAATCTGCTTTCCTTATAAAAGATTCATAAGTTTAGGCTAAGAGCTACTGTGCTTACCCGTCTCCAAGAACAACACATTTGACGGATTGCATTTTCCTAAGTTAAGATAATTTTGACGTCCATGAACGAGCTCTTGCAATGATAACTGGACTGAACAAGCAACAAGGAAATAGTTCATGGAGTGGCAAAGTGTTTATTTTGTTCATGAGTCACCGATACGAATTCTCATTCAACGAATTTACTCACTTCCTGGAGTGATTGCGGTATCCGGATTATTGAAATAAAGCTTTGAGGCTTCTCGATAACCAAGTCGCTTTTGATTTAAACTCGTGTGCGTCATTTCAGTGTATCAAATTTAAGTATCATATGTGCCGATCATATAATGAGCAGTGTATTGTGCTGTCGCCTCTACCTTCCCGCGCAATGATGTCCTCATTATATATAAGCTTCAATCTGCAATTTTATTGAACCGTTAATTTCCTTGAGAATTAGCGCAGACTTTCATTTTTAACATTACATGAAATATCGGGCTGAAAGTGAAGGGAAATTAATCAAATCATTTGGGACCTTATGGCTGCATTCAGCAATAATTTTCTTCTCATTCCACCGTCATCCTCAAAGGGATTTCTAATTAGAGCGGTCAACCGAGAACATCTACAATTTGTTCATGACTGTGAATGACTGATGACAATTTCGGAATAATTATTCACCTTCACTTTCTCTCTCGTACTTCTAATGGCATCATAATGCTTTCTTTCAAGGAAAGAATTGCTTCCGAAAATGCCAATTAAAAGACGCCATTAATCACTGCCACTAATGTACAGGATAATTGCTCATAATTTACATTCATTGGCTCATTTGGTAGCAAAATACTGACCGGGAAACAATGTCTACCACCCCGGTGTACAATTTCTTTGGATCCTGCATGAAGTGCTTTGGCCCTCTTACACTTTTGGATTTCGAGCAACATCCTTACACTCCAAAGCTAAAAAAAGTTAAAAACACTGACTTTCCTTTACATGAATTTTTCAGAATGGTTAGATGGGAAGAAATGCGCAAGCCTCGAGCAAACGTTCGCTGGAAAAGTTTGAATTTCTACTTGTTTCTATACTTCTGCCTTCACAGTGCATTCAGCGTTGTCCGAATGTTCCAGTACATGATGAATCCAGAGGGCGCGGCAGCCCTAATGGCAGCAAATTTCACTTGGGTCGTTATCATAGGATTTTCTTATATCCCATATCATGCTTTTGTACTGAGGAAACGGGAAACTGAGCAGTTGCTGAAATCATGGAATGTTTTGGAGACGGAATTACTGCCAGGTAAGAGTCACTGCACTGGCTGCGTCTCTCACACAATTATTTCTTAATAATGATTACGTGGGCATTTGCTTTTCAGAAGTGGATCCAGAGGACACTCTAGTCCCACCCCATCTCAATAAGCAAAAGCAAAGACTCAGGCTTGCAATCCTTGTGGACTTGGCTGTCGTAATAATCGCGACTGCTCTTTTGGTATGGAATGGCGTTGGGACGCCACGACTTGCGGTCTACATGTATTCGTTAATGCCAGCAGGTGTTGAAAGCCAATGGCTGAAGTATGCGAGCATACTGGTCCAATGCTTTTACGTCTCGCTCGTTGTGAACGCAAGGGTGCAATCAGATCTACTCCACTACAGCTTCACACAATCGATCAAAATTTATATTCAACTAATCGACCCTCACTGTCGGAATGCAAACCAGATATTTGACGCAAAGGCTACTGAGCGCGCGTTGCAGCAGTATACACTGATACGCGAACTGGTACAGCAGTTCAATACGATATATCGGTGGCCTTTATTATTGAACAAAGGGCTTGGATTGCTGTACATCTCGCTATGCGCGGTGCCTGGCTTTCGCAAACCACCTGAACTTCCGGATAGCTTCTCGCCAGTTTACGTTACCGGCTCGATTTTCATTGCCCACCGTACAGCACTGATTATACACTCCATGGCTATGGCATACAGAGAGAGTGCGCTGTTTATTCACAGAATGATGGAGGATATTGCCATGGCGACTGTATTCGAGGAGAGTCTTTGGCAGATGGTGAATGCCCTGAGGGCCATTGGGTTTCAAATGGGTAAGCTGTACATCATGAGACCCATTACTTTCTTCACGTATTTCTCTGTTATTATGTCAAACTTGATTGTTGTGCTTCAAATAAAACAGAATTAGAAAAAGCCTCGTAAAATGGGTGTTACAGACCCTGCTTGCCATTTATTCACCGCAGACGGCCACATGCAGTTTGAGGACACTGCAAGCCGTACAACTTATCATCATTTGTTGCACTCGTTTTTACAAGACATGAAAAAAATTGACACGAAATGAGAAAAAGCCCTAACGAGCGATTTGACTGACATTTATTTACACGATTAAGCTGAAAGCCTTTGGACTCCCGAAGGCAAAATAACTAGTGATTTATAGAATACTACAAGGCCTCGACTCTTTCTTTATGGGAGGAGGGTGCAGGGCAACGTTGATAGCCTCATCAAAAATGACTTTGAGTCCAACTTGTGCAGATTTGGCGGAACATTCCAAGTATTTTACGGCCCCCAACTCTTTAGCCAGTGCAATTCCTTCGGTTTTGCTGATTGCACTGATAGGTTTCCCATTTTCTTCCAATGTTGACTTCCCGTCACGAGCATCAGTCATGGTGCCGACTAAAATGATAGGCACATGCGGACAGTGTTTCCGAATCTCCGGAAACCACTGCAAACAAAGTAATTAATTACTGTTACTCACGATTATTAAAGTAATGGCCCCGAGGTACCGAGATGAACTGTTTTGTGTTTTACCCTGTTTTTTACATTGTGAAAGGAAGATGGTCTAACGACAGAGAAACACACGAGAAAAACATTCGTTTCTGGATAGGACAAAGGTCGTAAACCATCATAATCTTCTTGACCCGCTGTGTCCCAAAGCCCAAGGTAGACGACGCGACCATTTACGTTCACATTTGTACCAAAATTGTCGAATATGGTGGGAACATAATCCTGGAACATTACCAAATCCAACGTCACATTTTTGTTTCTACACATACACCACACGCACATGTTACACTATTGCTATAAAGATGCATCTAATCTGCAGAATAACAGAATGAACTCACGCTGGGATATGAATTGGTGGCATAAACCATGAGCATGCATGTCTTCCCCACGGCGCTGTATGGAATCACAGAAAAGTGGAATTTGCTTTTCACTACTGAAATTTCTAATTTTTTGAATGCTTCTTGTCTTACCCGTCTCCCACAACGACACATTTAACACTCTGCATCCTTAGGATACGAAGCTGACGACTGTGAAAAACGCTTGCTTGGGATAATTTTACTAGATTTAGTAAGTCGACAATCTACGGCTGGCCTGAGTACCCGAAAGGAAATAGCTACTGAACAGTATTTACTGATAATGTTTTAGTCATGAGCATTACCATGAAATGAGCTCATCCATTTCGCAACATGAGAGCTACAGTTTCCTTACAAGTTATACGGCTTATATGACTTTTGCTGGTCTTCAACAGCATACACGAGGAAAGACGGTCAATTTGACAATCACTTCCGCGTCCATTGCATGAAACTGGCCGCAAAATTCTTCAGTTCAAGATAAGAACGAGTACCTTATTGTTTAATATACCTATGAATTAAATTTCGGCACAGGGCAAAGGAAAAAAGGCAAACTGAGGTTTAGTGTGCAACAACTTTTAAGATACAGCTATGGCTTTGGCAATACAAAATGTGCACCCTGCAAAAGCATTCATGGCCTGGTCGCCTTACTAAGCCGTGTGAATTCCGCTCGTTTCCGCAACGGAGACACTGCTACCGGATGTTATGAAATGCTTCTACGAGAAAAGTAAAATGTACGTACCAAGGTGTACCCGCGATAGCTTCGGTGGCAAACGGTATTAATGTGGAATAAGAGTGAACATAGCACTGTTGCAAAGAAGGCGTACAATTTATTTACAATTCCGTGGTAACCTTGACATTCCCTACAAAAGCTATAGGTTAATCATAACGAAAACAAACCACACGTGTTGCAAGATAATTATAATACAACAGCACTGACGCATGTAATTCTCGCTAGAACATACTTGTAAGTTTTGTTACAGCATTTTTCGCTGAAATAAACCGAATAATAGTTCTTAAATAAACGCGTGCCAAAATGTTGATCAAGCCGGGATATTTGTCATCATACAAAAAAGTAGTATTCAATCACACAAACACACTCCACTTCACACTAATTTGAATCCGGGCGACGAATATTTTGTAAAAATTGTGCTGAGATGAGTTTCACGATGTCTGGATGAGTAATGGCATTGACCAAGTTCTCCAGATATGCTTTAGAATCGGCTGGTTTCTTCTCCAGTTGTGACTGCAAAAGCTCCGGGGCAGAACTGGGCGGAACACTTCGAAAATAATATGGCTCTAATTCAAAAATACAGGAAAATTCCGCCTTAAGGGTGCTCAAAATTTCTGTGAAGACATGTGCCTCCTCAGTAACTTTCATTTTTTTGGGTGGCACAGGACTTGGCTCTTTGGAGGTAATGTCGCTTGCACTTTGTTGAAGTAATGCGTTTATTGAGGACTCATCAAGGTCCAACACGTCAGTCTGAAAGCACAGAAGAAGAGAAATTTGTTTTCATTACATATGCATCGGAAGAAAAAGACTGATTTCATCAACTCACTTCATTTGGATTCAGAAACACAGGAACAGACTCAGCTGACACGGTGCTGATCACGCAAGCAATGACAGACCTAACAACTGCTTCATCAAGGCGAGTTCTCACATCTTGAGGCTGAGTGAAATAAAGTTAACATGTAGTCTACTATTTACTTCCAATCACCACATGAATCGCGTAGCGTGGGTAACTACGACTACTACTCACCAGCTCAATCCACGTGTTTACGCTAATACTGAAATCTTCCGTCTGTACGAAGTGCCACCACTTTGCAGGAACAAAAAGAACGTCCCCTGGTTCTAATGTAATTGAGACCGGGTGGCAGCAATGAAGTGCTTGAGTTGAAATTAAGAAAAGATTTTGTTGTGCTTGGAAAAACAGCCAATAACATTACTCCTAGTGCATACCATTTATATCACTTTTTCCAGGATTGAGAAGATTCACTTGAGAATACACGCTCGACTCTTCATATGGAACTCTCGTTGGTCTCAAGGCTTCTGTGTCTTCTGGCGGGAACAATATCCACTTTTTCCTGCATTAAAAAGAACAAATAGGTTTCAATTCTACTCTAAAGCACCTTTAAAACTTCCAGAGTATGGCTTTACCTGCCGAAGACCTGACAGACGAGATTGCATCCATAAGTATCAAAGTGACAAGGAGTATACGAGCCCTTGGAACCGATCCAAAGAGTTGACTTGCTGCCGTCACGGTCAGGGAATCCTAATTTGGTCCATCGAAATTTCTTCAAGGACAAAGAAACACAGTTGTAATCGCTTATGTAAACATCCACGGCCCATGATCTACACAATCGAAGATTTGTGGAGTTTACCTTAAGATACGAATCTTCCAAAAATGTTGTCATGTGTCTGTAGTCATGGTAAACCCAGTAATCTCTATTTGTTATTCTTCCATACTGAATTTCCTTCATGTCATCATCCCACTGAGTTAAAGCCCTCCAGTCAATCTTCATCTTCGGACATTCAGATTCCCACAGGACTCCCTAAAATGAGCAGCACGATGTTTACCATTTTTAAAGAAATAAACACTTACAGTTTTACTTCACAGCTGGAAGACAAACCTCATATCGTTTCTGACCACAGCGGACGCTGATTTCACTTCCAGGATCATTGGCCAAAATCTGACCCCAGTCATCTAAGCTCCAACTTAGAGGCTCCCAGTCTTTGTGAATCCCATGGAAAACCACTGGCTTATTCAAATCCTCACTCAAGATATATTTTCGTAACACAACTGAAGGAGACGCCATTACTAAAATGCCTTTTGAAATTCAGTTTCAAAGCAATAAACCTCTAAAGATGCTTTCGCACATTCAATACTTCACTTTCAATCTTTCCAACGGGTTACACAAAAATTTCGTCAGGAAATTATACCCACTCTTGTCACTTACAACAATCACGGCCACTGTGTAGAAAATTGACAAAGGCGAAGCATACAATGGACGTTGGTGAGTTATTCGTCAAATTTAACTACAGATCCTACACTTTACCGAACGCGCTCATACCGGAGCGATAAAAAAATTCATGTAGTTTTCGAGTTCAGCGACTCGGATTAACGTTAGAAATATAAACGTAAATAGTAAAAAAAAACACAATATTAGAACGAGATTAAGTAACGCGACTATAACTCTTGAAAAGAAACTGATTTCAATGATTCCGTCAAAAATATTATGGGTAGAGGGAAGAATTTGTTGAAATTAGTCGGGCACATAAAGATGATATTTTGGCACGAAATCAATAACAAGAACATATTCGAGCATTGATGATGAATCGACGTGCATTTGGGCTAGCCGCCACTTGAGCCCCAAACGCCGATACAAATGAGAATTCTCCCATTCAAGTAGTTTTTCGATTGACAGTCTAGTTTTCTTGCTCATACATACAACTGGCCAAAAGGAACAACCGAGAGTACAGCAGCAACAAAGACAACCGAAAACAATCCATTTCATCTGTAGCGGAAGGGCGGTTCGAAGTAATGAGTTGATTTTCTCAACCGTTGCTTGAAACTCTTCTGGTGCGACGCGGGCTAGAAGCGTAGGGGGGAAATCAGTACAAAAACGGTTGTTTAATCCGAAAACCGTCAAATTTCCGTTTCCACGAATTATAACAGGTTCTTGGGTGACGGGGTTGGGGTAAGGAAGTTCGATGATGTCACTCAGGCCGTCACTATTCTCCAGCCGCTCATCATCAATGGCTTCTTCGATGTCCATCTTGAGTCATATCAGGTCGATCGAGCACTCCGAAGCTCTTTTCCTGGAAAAATTTAAAACACAGTTTATTCTTCAACCAAGGAGGAACTACTACTGATTACTTCATTACAAGCCTCATGACTTTTATTCCGCATCGGTCTAACTTAGAACTAAATTATATCTTGTCCTGCTGTGTAAGGGATTTCTAAAGTAAATATTTACTAAATTCTGACGACTTTCGAGTCGTCACATCTAATTTACACAACTCTATAGTCACAATGGTCAAGGTTTTGCTTACTCGTGTCGTGTGAATACTAAAAGTTTCAACGCCAACAACAACAGCACAAAGCTACCATTTCATACTTGTCAATTATCAAGCCAACTAAATCCCTCCAAGGTGAAAATATTAATTAAAGTTTCACTCACCTGTAATCGCAGATACGATCGAAGCTAGTACGAATTTTAGTTATGTAAAAACATTGCATTTACTTCCGTTGTCCTGTGGCGTTAGTGGCGTATTGATCCTGCAAAGTGCGTCAGCCCCGTCAGAGTCGAGTGTTTTAAGCAGTTTTTCGGGTTCAAGCCAGACGAAGGTTGCCACTTGAGCTTTCGCACTCTTTTCTCGTTTGTGGTCACATGCTCTCAAATGCTGTGAGTGTGAGTTCGACTATTGCTCGCTCATCGCACAGTTACTCAGCAGAAAAGTCTTCTGCAGTGTCAACTTGTCGGCAACTTGTCCAATTTATTTCTATAATTTTGGTGAAATTAACAGCTTTAAATAGAGAAGGATATTCTTTTTAGCCCAAGAAACAAATTAATTTGAAGGCAGTGAAGGATAAAAAGGTAAGTTTGATAATCAGTAGAAGAGTATTACAGTTTTACACAGCCGAAGTTCATTGACTGCTATAGTTGTAGTGGTAGTAGATTCATTACATTGTGTGGACTGGACATGCTGATTTCACTGTGATAAACGATTAAAAATAATTTGATTTTCATTGCAGAATCTAGAAGAAATCATGGTTGAAGCAGTAGATGTGGAAATGAAAGAGGTGGAAAATAAAGATGGGAAGGCAGCGGCAGCGGAGACGGAAGTTAAGAAGGATCCTGATTTACTTACAATTGAGGGTAAGCAGTGTTATTGTTATTATGCATGCGGGTATTCATTATTGTGTAGTTTGAACAAACTGGGATTACAGTCTACTTTGCTTTCGAATTAATGGCATCACTTTTTGTTGCTTCTAGATATCAGAGAACAAGTGAAACTTCTTGAGAAATCCGTTGCCAATAAGGACTTTCGCTACGCCTTGAGAGTGCTTAGATGTTTGGCGCACACCAGAAGGAAGATAAACTCCAATGTTTTGCGGAGATTGGTCAATGGATACTTTACTCATTCGGTTAAAGATCGAGAAGCTCTGAACGCTTTCATCATCGACGATGTAAGCTTTGTATAGTTGATGTTACCAGTCAAATC
The DNA here is from genome assembly GCA_034694225.1 of Bourletiella hortensis. NCBI lineage: Eukaryota > Metazoa > Arthropoda > Collembola > Symphypleona > Bourletiellidae > Bourletiella > Bourletiella hortensis. Next base: position 9,877 of record JAQFYD010000918.1, read on the forward strand.
GGTGGCAATAGGTTTGTTAGGACGATGTTTTTGTTACAGGCTATGGAAACCGATGAGGAGAACAAGCCGTCACCAGGTTTGAAATTGAGGGCTGGCCGGAATGCCAACACTCCGCTGTTGCCTGAAGTAGATGCTTATATTCATCTGCTAGTTCTGTTGGCACTGATCGATAAGGGAAAGAGCACCGAGGCACGTGAATGTGCAGGTAAGTTCATAAAAGGAAAGAAGTGACGCGAGAAGTAATTATAATTTGTAATTGTTTCATTGAATCGCCAAATTCCGCTCAGTGTTCTTCGCTGTATTCCAGTGAATGGGCGTAGTAAAAAAAACGTTATCTGAGTTGAAAACGCACGTATAGTTAGAGTAGGGCTATGTGTTAGACGGAATTTCCATTCATTCAGTTTGTTATGAAAACTATCTGTTCCTAACTTGAGAAGTGGCATTGGGAGCGTATTCCATGTATTAGCTGCCTGAAATTGATAACTATCTTGCAAGAAATTTAAGCCTGGAGGTAAGGTTGGCAGATTAAGAAACCTCATGTGTTACGGTTCAGGTCTCATAATCTCCGTAATGCACTGGAGCTTTTTAGTTTTTGATAGTAGACTGCGGGTTACATTGCAAATATTTCGAAGTTGTTTCGTTGACGTTGGTTTGTATTTAAGAAATTATTTCCATTGAGGTTCTAGGAGAACCCGTTGCAAACAGACATTTTAGAAAGTGATCTATTGCTTTGAATACATCTTAAGATACAGCTCCCCAAACTGGTATACCATAGTCAGTGTCAGTGTGAAAATGCGAGTGAGTTGAATACAATGGTTATTACTTTAGGGTCGATATATCGCTTATACTTAATCAGTTTTACACACGTGGTTACAGTGCAGCTCCCAGTGAAGCTGCTTATCTAATGCTAATCCTAAGTACTGAGATTCTGGAACATGTAGCACCTTATTATATTCACACTTAAGCTTCAGGAAATCGATGTCTACTACGAAGTTTGTTGAATCTCATAAACACAGTTTTGGTAAAATTAATAACGAAGTAATTTACTCTGCACCAGTCATACACGTTTTTAAGACAAGGCTCTAGCTCTAATTTGAGTTTGTCAGGGGAATAAGCCGAGCATACGAGACCAATGTCCGCAGCGTAAACGCAAGCATCGTTAAGCAGATTACATAAGTCATTGAAATACATTATTAAAATGGTACAAGAAAAGGTTTTCAAGTAGAGGCCCCACCCTGACTGATTTTTACGCATTCTATATTTCAGATCTATTGATGACCAAGCTGAAAGTCCTTAATCGGCGGTCCCTGGATTTGATTGCATCTCGCTGTGTGTTTTACTTTTCTCGAGCCTATGAGCTGGATGGAAAACTGGAACAGATTCGTCCGTTTTTGCATGCTCGACTTCGTACTTCGACTTTACGAAATGATTTTGAAGGTCAGGCTGTCCTCATCAACTGTCTGCTGCGGAATTATTTGCATTACAATTTGTACGATCAGGTAAGTGTGCAAACAGGTTTTGTGAAAATAGACTGATGGTACTGCTGACTCTGACTGTGACCCGTGCATTTGTTTTTGTAAAGGCTCTGAAGCTGGTCTCGAAGAGCGAATTCCCTGAGTCAGCAAGCAACAACGAGTGGGCCAGATACTTGTACTATCTCGGCCGCATCAAGGCAGTTCAGCTGAATTACTCTGCAGCTCATAAAGATTTGTTGCAAGCTTTGCGAAAGGCTCCACAGCACACAGCTGTTGGTTTCAAGCAGATTGTTCATAAACTGGCAATAACTGTGGAACTTCTTCTGGGTGACATCCCAGAACGGTCTACATTTTACCAGCCTTCTTTGAAAAGAGCTTTGGATCCGTACCTCAAGCTTACTCAAGGTACATTATATTTGCCTTACTTATGAAAATGAAGTAAGGTCTCAACTCATTCAAAGTGTAATGGTTGCAGCTGTCCGTTTGGGTAACCTGGAACAGTTTTCTAATGTTGTCAAGACACACCAGGAACAATTTAAACGGGATCGGACGTTTATTCTCATCCAGCGTCTTCGTCACAACGTAATCAAAACTGGACTCCGTGCTATTAGTGCAAGTTACTCCAAGATTTCATTACAGGATATTGGCAAAAAGCTTATACTGAAAGGTACTGAAGCGGAGGATGTTGAATCCATTGTTGCCAAGGTAACTTCAGTTACATCATTTCCTTAATACGAATTTCTTTCTCCCAATGAATTTCGTCAGCTAATGCAATCGTTTTTGAATGCGTCTGCCTAGGCTATTCGTGATGGCGTCATCGAAGCTGTCATTGACCATGAGCAACAATTCATGGCATCAAAAGAACGTACGGATGTGTATTGCACTCAAGAGCCTCAGCTTGCTTTCCACCAGCGTATCGCTTTCTGCCTGAATATTCACAATCAGAGTGTGAAAGCTATGAGATATCCCCCAAAAAGCTACAACAAGGACTTGGAATCCGCTGAGGAAAGACGGGAGCGGGAACAGCAAGACTTAGAACTTGCGAAGGAAATGGCTGAGGATGACGATGATGGCTTTATTTAAGTAATTATTCACGGTTTGAGGATTTCGTAATTTCGGGAAGCATATTCATTGTGCTGCCATTACTAATTTCTAGATTTCTAAATCTTCTCCAGTGTATGCCCCCAGATATGAGAACGTTTTGTCTAAATAAATTTTATTATTATTAATTCCAAATGTAGCCCTTGAAACGGTAGCAACTAATGCGGACGAAAACATCGACGAAATGATGAATTTCACGCTTGCAGATTCCTGCACTTTTATTCATAAATCACTTTGGTAGTGTATAAAATATTTGAAAAACCGGAAACTTTTCACCATGCAAAAGTTATTGAAAGTCAGTTTGAGATTTGAGAAGTATATACTTATTTGAAAGCCATCGTATGAACCATCGCTCCAAGGTCTTGAATGATGTTGGCTGCCATCAGATTGTCGACCTGAGCAAAGCAATGACAATCATTTTAAACACAATCTACGATCTACCATAAACAAAATAACGTCATTCAAAATTACCTTCTCTTCTAGATGCCTTTTTGGATCACGTTTCCCAACGTTTTTAATCGCCAACTGTTCCGGCGTCATACTCTCCTCCTCTTCCAAAGACTGTAAAAAAGATCGGCAAAAATTAAGACCGCATTCCAGAATGATGTGCGAACATTTGCCTCACCTTTGTATAAGCTTTCGCAAGTTCCACCATGTTCTGCATTGTCTGCTCGTTTGCTTTGCAATGATCATTGTAGTCACTCAGGGACAGGCCATCTACCCAAGATTTTTTGTGAAGATTAAGCAACATTTTCTGTTCAAGCTCATTCTTCCTGTAGTTAATGCTGATTGAATAGTAGTGACGATTAAGCCCGTGAATAAGTGCTTGGATTGAGGGTCTTTGCAAATGTCCGAGGTTAGAAGTTGTTTGACGAGGCTCTTGTCCCAGAACCATCATGTTTGGATTGATCAGTCGAAATGCGTCAATAACAACTTTTCCTGTTTGCAAATTAAGATACTAACATTATAAAACCTTTCATATTAAACCATAGTAATTTGGCAGTAATGCTATTACCCTTGACAGACTGAATAGGATCAACAACAACTGCCACAGCCCGATCACTCAGAGCTTCAAAACTCTGCTGAGTATTGATATCCACACCGGACAACCAACAACCAAATCCGGGATGAGAGTGGTACCAACCTACAACCATTTCTGGTCGCCCAGTCTGCCTTAACATGTCCAACATTTTGGCCTGGAACACTGGATCTACTGCTTCGACACTGACACCCTGAAATATGCCAAATTTTTTGCTATAATTGGTACCACAATACGAAGAGGGTTACTAAGTATCAAAATACGTACTGTTCCAGACTGAGGCATGGCAAAAACATCGATGACTCGAACTGTGTAATCATCCACAAACTCCCCCAACATAAGACCCATAACTTCCATGGGAACACCGGCTCGGCCATGCTTAAGCATTTTCAGTAAAGCCAACGACGAAATGTACACTTGTTCTGCTGTGTCAACTGCGGGGCCATCCACAGGTTGTCCACCTCCGCCTAAGCCTACAAACCAACATATTTAGTGTTAAAGAAGTTAATTTTGGACATCGAAGTCAACAATACTTTTGTTTGTTGAATGTTCATCAATCATAACATTCAGCTTCCGAACACACAAGGAATTCTTACCTCCTGGCATGGCTGCTCCCAGACGCAAAAGCCTCTCCATGTTTTGCTGATTTTTCTGGAAATTTTACTACCTCCTACAACTGATATGAAAATATTTTCATAAGTTTTCTACCACAATCTTCACAAACTACTGGCGACGATGAGACATGAGATGATGAGAAACGTCGAAAAATGACTTGCAACTTCAAATGGGCAAAGTGGATGCTTCGCGGGACCACTGAGCAATTTTACTCAATGACGATGTTTGACTTTCAATGGGAATGGAACTGAATCACATGGCAACTTGCCTCACCTTCAGGTTTCGTTCAAAAATCTACTTTTTGGCCTTAAACGTGCACAACTGCGGGGAAGGGGCACGAGAATAATTTAATTCAGGACTTAATTGCAATTTAGATTT
>JAQFYD010000919.1:0-14477 GCA_034694225.1 Bourletiella hortensis
GAATTCCAGGGAAATGTTGTGGTTCTACGTTGGTAAGAACGTAGTTAAGAACATTACTTCTCACTCTAAGTGTGCACAACATGGCTACCGAATGTCCTTCGGGATACCACCGACCCACATATTCCCTAGCGCACCTTCTATTCAACTTAGGTTCGCGTAGGAGTAAGGGAAAATTGAAATGCATCTGAGATGGAATCCAAATGGTTTAGAAAGTTCATGGAAATTTGCACACAAGTGAAGTTCTATGAGGCGGAAACTATCTTCGTATAACAAAGGCAGGAAAAGATTCTCTCTAGCAGTAGCTACCTTCATAAGGGGCTAACTTTCTCAACGGTATTCCAAACATGATGCGTCCGCTGTTTTAGTGTTCATAACCCGTTACGACAGTAATAGCCTAACTCGTAATAATATTGCAGGAGCCTACATCGTTTATGGAATGAATTCTGGAAACAGGATTCCTTCCTCCTAGTCACAGCTCACAGTCAATGTTCCTGAATGTGCCGCCACCGTAACAGTATATTTATGATTGAACTCCACGGAGAACCGTGAAATGAGTGCATAATTATGGTGCAAAAAATATTTGAAGGGTTATCCTACCTTGACATTTTTATTCAGTCTGATAGTGACAGGAGCTGTAGCTTTCAATTAAACTAGCGCGTGTAGCTGCCTCACATAGCTTACATCAGTTGAGTGAAATGAAGACTTGATGAGTTGAGAAACAGAGAGAAAGCGCAACGTATCAACAGGTGGTAGACACCCATTTAGTAACAAATCCATTTGCTTTGACTCCGTGTGGCAAGCTGTACATGCTTTAAAATTTCCCTTGCTAACGAATATATTTACCAAGCCAAAGGTGCAATTTATGAAGCGAGTCTGAACAGGACGTTTTCGCTAGAATTTATTCGAACTTGATGAGCATTCCATCAGATGAAAGCAAAGGTTTTACTGCTACGTTTCTATTAGGCAATACTCATGGGATCGCAGGCTGTTCATGTTGGACCTCCCGGAAATTTTCCCTCCCAGTTGTGTTTTCCCCGCAGCACTAATGAAACAAATGCAGACATAAGCTGGTTTTACGTCACATAATAATTAATGACATGAAAATATGTTAGATCTCCCCATTAAGATTATTATACATAATTATACTAGATGTATACATTCAGCGCGGGACTCTGGTATATTTCAAAGAAATATAATAGGAATAATAATAATTATAGCTGTGTATGTCGTTATATAATCCCTCTAATCCTGCTAGGTTAGCAGTATAGTAGCTGGCTATAAGAGGAAATAAATGACTTAATGCCAGACTGATGAATGATGGGTGCGGAGGTGCTATTACTACTACTAATATTAGAGGTTGTTGTACCCTTTTACTGATTTCATAATGTCACTGCGCTCCTGATGTTGAAAAGGTAGCCGATCCCGTACATATAGCTTATGTGGGCTGGCTGTAGCTGTAGTATTAGTGATTTCATCATGGAAACTGTGAGTATACTTCACTTTTTCAAATGTCTCTTTTAAGATTAATGCTAAAAGACCAAAAATATGATGGTTATTTTTGTCATTCTAATTTATGTCGAGATATCGTTTACATGTGATTAATATGAAATTGTAAGGAATATTGATATTAAAAAAAATATTTATATCGAGTACTGTGGAAAGCATAAATAAAATTATATGTTTCTTTAAAAATATTCTGGAACTTCTGGGGGATATTCGATCCCCTACTTACTCAGCTTTCTTCGAGGGTTTCTCTTCAGGTGCAAAATCACGTGTAACTGCATGTAGTTTGAAATGCTAAATCTTCATAAGGAGTGCCTGCTAGCATGGAGTTTGCTGTAAACGTTCTTGTAGCTGCCTCCTACTGCTACGTGTGACATTTTACTGGTTCTAAAGTAATTCCATAAGCTAGAAAAAGCAATCATGAAGGCATAGAATAAGAGTATTCCTGGAGTTTTTCTAAATCTAGTCCGCTCTTGCAGCAGAACCATTAATTCAAACATGGTGATACTCATGGATATACGTAAAGTTACATCTGACGAGGACATGAAAGACATTCAACACTGGAAGGGAACGACCGTATTTCCTTTCACTCTCCTCGGTTTCATATACATTAACGAGGCCTCCAACTTCTCTCCAATACTTTCTTGTTCATACTACTTTAACAGAGGAGTTTCACCTGCGTCTTACATTTCAACTCAGTATGAAAAGAAATTCTTTGCTGAGTGAAAAGTCTCAGTTTCTAGCCCGCAGTGCACGGTGTCGATGTTGCGAATAATATCATACGAGTTCATTGAAACTTTCACTCTCCTTAGGAAATGCCTCAGCGGGGGGGTTATGCTTGCGTGCTTCTTTAGGAAGTACGTCTGACTTTAGAACTTCTGATATGCATATCATCTGTGTCTCTTGTGATACGAGTAGATCAGGAGCATCTGTTCCCGTTCACGTGGGCCGCCTTTACAGTATCATTTCAATATTGGCAACGCAAACAAATTAGGTTTTGGCTGTGTATCATTCATCAAATGTAACGAGGCGGACTGGGAGTGCTACTGATGCACAAAATTAGGCTTGACATTCACAATAGAGACTGTGATTCAAGAAACTGCGATCTCAGGGCATTCACCCCTCATCAGTGTAACTAAGAAGTTGCATTCCTCCAGGTAGCTAACGTGAGTTAGCGGACTTTATTCACATACGAAGATTCAAGTTTACGTAACTGATGATACAGGTCTCATGCTAACAAGTTAACAATAGTTAGTTTCAAATAATAAATTATGCCCTCGCATCTCGTGACTATTTTGTTTTGACTATACTGCACTGCTTGTTATGGACATAGGCTGATGTTCTTTGACAACTACAAAAGAAAAATCGTTATGCTCTTGCTTTCCGCAATATTTTCGTTGCTTAGGTAATAACTAAGTGTACGCTTTAGGAGCACGTAACGATTTCCGAATGAAACTATGATGCATTTCCTACATATTAATGGCAACACCGCAGTAATTTTTCTCTGTTTCTGCATTCCCTCCCGTTAAACCCCTAGCCTTCGCACTGTTACATTGTTGCTCCCTTCCCGACGGTTACGGCATCAATGTTTACACAGAAGTCCAGCATTTGCCCCTGAGAGACTGACATTTCAGGACGTGTAAAAGCAAACTGACGAGCAACACTGAATTAACGGAGTAAGGATCACAAAGCAGATTACGAGGAAGTTCATACTGAAGATAAAAAAACGTTTATTATTGGCTTCATCAAAGAAAGTTGCAGAACTACTTGATGTATCGGGCTGAGTAAGTTTTTACACCCTCGGGACTTGTTACGCGGCAAAACTTGGTAAGTAGAACGGAGGCAGCTTGTTCTGTCACTGCTAAATTGGCGATGAAAGGCATGATTTCGTCATGTTTCCACTTAGGCTTTGCCGCGAAAAGAGCACTAAGTCTAGCCTGAGTGACGGTGGGAAGGTTGTACTCCGGAAACAGACGGATTGTTGCCGGTGACTTGGTCTCGTCGATCACGGAAATATCCTTCAGCTGATTCCTGTGCACCTTCAAACCTGTAAAAGAAGCACATTACAAGATTACCCATCCACTTCATTGCCTGTGTCAAATAACATAGGATTCAGCACGGAGATCTGTCAGAGCCTCGAAAGTTCCTACTTCGGAATTGCACGTGCAGTATGCTGCCTAAATCTACGCCAGTAAATAATCTGGCCACGTGAAAATCCTAAAAGCATGGTATTAAATTGCTTTCTCGTCCGAGCTAATAGGAACACTTCAACTGAGGGACGCAGAAACACAAACCGGGTTCATGGAGAGTTCAGGATAACGCTCAATTGTTTATGATTAGGTTTCACGTAAGATTCTTTCATCATTCCTACGTTTCTCCGTCATGTATGCTCCAGCAGCCTATCATAATCTGTCAGCCGTGGTTGAAAAAGCAGCTGGAAATAGTAAACCTCTCCAGGATTTCGACGCAGAAAAATTCCTTTTTCTCATTTCCTCTCGCCCTGAGAAATGCATATATGGTCCTCAAAGCAATAGGACAGTGCACTCTGTGCAATGTAAGGTAAGATATTTTTTACTCCCCTCTCATTCTCCTTTGAAGTTCCATACACCGCCATGACAACCATAATTACTGCCCCCGAAGCGTGACAGGATTTTCCGTCCACTTCAGCTTTAGGCTTTACTTAACGGTTGAGCAATGGGGCAAATACAGGAATGAAGGAATTCACAAGCTCGATTCCCATAAATCATTCATACTTTCCTCGGTTTCTTCAATGAGGAGTAACGAGCAGATTTTTTCCGCGCTGTCAGCGGAAAATCATTTGATCAAATCTCAACGTCTACACGAGCAAAATGACAAGTGACTTGTACACTCATACCAGAATTCAGACTTTGGTCTGAAAACCCGGCAAGGGTAGTTCCCGAATCGTGCTACACCAATTTCTTCAGCAACAATTCAATGATGACAAAATGTAAGATTTTTTTTTGAAACAGTTTCCGCTAACACCACCATGATTATTAACTTTTACCTGCCACAAACTAATATACTTGATCAAAGGAAAGATAAGTACAACCTTCTCTCGGAAGACTCACGTGACATTTCCGATCTGTACGCCAGTACACACACACAAGTCAGACCAATAAGATTTACAGCATGCTTAAGCGTACAATTCACTAATAAATAAGGAATTTTCTAGCTCCCCTGAATTCCTTGCGACGCTGAGGACAATCAGCTTCATTATGCGGGTAACCAAGCGTATGCCCTGACATATAAACTGCCTCGTAAGATGCATACGCCAAGTTATTTTCATTAAGCCGCTCACGCAACACAGGAAAGGCTCGAACATGTGATATAAACAGCATATATATGCTTCTTACTTACCCTTGGGCACGCTGTCTTGCCAAAACTTGAGGAATTCTTTGTAATTGAACGTGTCTCCCCGCTTCAAAAGAACCTCTCCATGGACTCTGCAGATTTCCTCTTCGTTGTATCCGTAAAGCTCCTCATCTACAGTCACAGAACGAGGAGGGTAAGAGAGCCTCTGTAAACAGGCACGCATGCCACGAGCGCGACCAAGTAAAGTTCATAAGAAAGGAACAAGGAGAATAGACACCACAGAATATAGAAGCCATAACAGGAGAACAATCTATAAGCAAAAATTCGAATAAACTCTGATTCTACGAGGATAAGACCTTCTGCTCAGCAAAACCTGGAAAGGCGTGCGTAAGGGACAAGATGATCTGCTCGGAGGTAGAAAAAGACAAAACAGAGTACGTCTCACAGCATTACCAATGCTCAGAGCTTCCGGGTCCTCTAAATCAGAAGAATGGCCAGGACTTCGGACGAAGAACCACTGGAAAACCTTTTCCAGTACGAAGGCTGGCTCGACTTGGTTCAGCTGAGCTATCACAGTTTCCTTCACGACTTTGCTGCTGCTCCATGAATTTTCATCAATGATGTCGGATATATACTTCAGCACACGGAGCAAGTACATGCTATCCACAAGGCGAAGGTAACCTGCAATTAGAAAAGATGAAACAGTTAATCACTTAGACCTACATGACCTTCAACTGAAAAATATGATCCATGGAATGCCCAATATTTTGTCACCAGCTTCGTTTAGGATGCAGCTAAAAGTTGTTACGAAGAGAACTCATCAGCTGTGCTCATAATGTTTGCACAACGTGGATTTAATGCCTAACCGATCTAAGTGTACCATGCCATGACATTAAAAGCCCAGAAAGCCTTCACAGCTTGAACTTGGCGAGACAGAAACACACTAGCACGACGACACTGCGGGGATCACAGTAAATCTCATAAAACTGCTTGTCTTTGCAGGCAAGTCAATACAAACGAAATTCTGAGCACAGTGTCGCAGGGTCTTGAGGATCAAGGTCTGCTGGTAAACCTTGGACTGGATGTGTGATGTAAGTAACGTGACCCACTTATAAATCTCATCAGGACACTGTGGTCAGTTACGATCTGAAGCTGAGAACCCACATTTCTGGAAATGGAAACAACCTTGGGCTGTACCATACCCGTGGCCCCTACAGCCAATACTTGCAAAAAATGACTAAAAAGCATTGGCTGTTGTAGTCAGTATTTCACCATTGCATTTGAGCAATATATCTAAGAGGTACCAAGCGTAAAAGTGAATTTCTTGCAGCAGAAGGCACCAAAGACTTCATTTATTTTTCCACGTTGTTGAAATATATACGCCAATGGAATAAATGCAATGCAATGAATGAGTTGAGCTGTTCAAATGTTAAACATTTCGTTGTGTCAAATAATGCATTTGACCCTATTTCAACCAGTTCGAAAAATATGTAAATATTTGAAAGCTCTGCTGAAAACTGTGGTTCTGACTCAGTCGGATCTACGTGTGATGTGGGCAATATGTTTCTATGGAACCGCTGATTCAATAATTTAATTTTCCATAGCGAAAGCAGTTCTCTGTTTACGCAAACCGGGAGTGTTTATCTGATTAAGGCTGATTAGAATTAATTTGATAAGTCAAAGCGTACACTCCCCATTAGTTAGAACACTAATGCAAAAGCCCAAGTTCACTTTCAAAATAAAAACCGCAGGGCCTATACTACCGCACATCCATACCCTAAATTTCAGCTCTTCATTTTCGCATATTTTGTATTACGCAAGGGCGTGCGGCTATTAGTTGTTCACTTCGCCCCATGACTCCTCAAAGTAGAGCAACTACCTGGCAGTTGTAATGCCGGGCATGTAAGCGGTTCATACATTTTGGGCTTTGAATTAGTAATACTTTTCACCAAATAGAAGTAGTCAGTAGGAACCACTTACCCTTGATTTCTAAAACTTTGAGGCCTTCCAGAAACTTCTTTATCTCTGCCACACTTGCAGGCACCTGATTCAGAACGTCTTCCATTGTTACTAGCTTTGTTTTGTCAATCTAAAAGAAACGATAAGATTTAAAAGGTTGGAACTAAAACTGAATGAACCGAATTGAATTACTGTAATGCATACCTCATACTCGTGGTCAAATCCCTGATAGCTCGTAGGCTCGAGCAGCTGAATTATTTTTCCTAAATGCGGTTTCACTCTACGCATTTCCAGGTATGAATGTGCGACGCCGAGAATCTGAAAGTTATTAAAAAAGTTATATTAAAGAGCAACACGTAAAATCAATTGCTTATTAATTATATCAGGCTTGCATTCTATAACAATATCATATCCAACCTTGGTATTCTCTATATTTCTGTGATACGTTTCCAAAGGCGGATCCGCAAGACCATTCTGAGTGTTACCACAATCCTGTTTATCGCAGTTAGGTTCCGTAACGAAGGGAGGAGATGATAAGCTATCCATAAGCAGCAGAGAATTCGATGTCTCGGCTTCCTTCAATTCGAATGTGCATGTGGGAGTGCAGAGCATGGCAGACTCGTCTGGTAGACCTCGCAATACAACACTGTAACCGAGGAAACGATAAGTGCATGTAAAACAAAGGAGTTACTAGAATTTCCATGAGACATAGTAATACCGCAGTGTACTTAGAAGTAAACTTTGTACTGTAATTAAAACGTGCCCTGTAAACAAGCATACCCTATTATCAAGGCCTATTTCTACATGAAACGAAAAATATACACAGATGTGACCAGTAACCCTTGCAGCTCAGTCAAGTGGACGCATGTGGAAATTGGCTACAAGTCTATAATCACGGACAGATACATTTCCTGTAGATGAATTTCTGAGAAAAAAGTTATTGCAAAGTTTTGTTTGAATAACCCAAACAATGCTCCCAGCGGAACCCTTCCGGAGAAAATCATAGTATCTAAAGCCCATTTCCACCATTGTATGGCATACGAATACATTAAAATTCAGCATCAAAAAGTTTTTACTGATAGACAGAACTACAAAACAAATTCTATCACGCCACAAAATTTCAATCCTCTCCACATATTCTACCTGGATCCTTCCTGCAAACATTTTTCCACCTCCGGATCAAGTTCCAACAGCCTTCTTTCACTGTTTCCAAAGTTCCCATGGAAATGAATTTGCTGCAACAGAACAAAAGAATAAAACAGAATCAAAACTAGATGTCTACGGTACATCACAACAACAAGAAAGCATTCGCCATTTCCGTAAACAAAGTCATCGTATTTCACTGATCAAATTTATGATCCAAACATTGCCCTCCTGGTCAAACTACAGGAAGCACGAACTGAATTTTTCACGGTCATTGCTCAAAAGCTGCATACGATCGAAGGACAAACGCTTACCTGAACTGTAGAATGAAGATCATCAGGATGCAACTTGGCATTTTCTATTATCTTTACTATATCACTACAGGACCTCATTTCCGCTTCAGCCATTGTCTCAACAGTTTCTCCTAAGCTGCGCTTCCGCAATGTGCAAATTAGAGCAAATGAACTGAAATTGCTCAAATACTGTTTTTAACACGTCAGCCTTCCGCAGCCTCCTTTGGCTCGGCTAATTAGCCGCATAAAATCTTATCCGTGATCTACACAGAAACTATTTTCACTTCTGCAATGACCTGCTGAAATTTCCAACAACTTAAACTAGTTTTCCATCCAATATTGAGACTTTTCACAAAAAAATAGTTGAAGAGCTAAACTCGCCCCCCACCGACATCCAAACTCACAAACAACGACAACAAAGTCAAAACTGCACGAGGTGAAATTAATTGCCTTATTCAGCAACTTTTTCTCTTGGAAATTCAATATAGCATGGCTCAGTTGTTTGCAATTTTCTGAAAATCCAAAGTTTTCAAAAAAAATCCGACGAAATCTACTCAACATGTGCCCACACAATGACTTAAGAACAGCGTATAAACAACACAATACACAAGGCAGCTGCTTCCCTCCGCCGGAACATTTGCCGCTCAATGCTCTCAATGGGCGTTCGTTCGTACTCAATGACCTCCCAGTCTCCTCCAAGCTTCTCATCAATTTTAGTCGCTGGATTTTAATACATAAAGTTAGTGAATACCACATAATAAAACATGAACAAACGTCCTTCATCAAAGGGAATCCTTACTATATAATTTACCTTGACAAATTAATCAGTGTGAGGGCTCCGATACTAGCAAACACGTCATCCTTTGTAATCTCCGCTTGCACCATAACTCTGTACCACACTCAACCTGCCTTTCCCTGCTCATTCATCTCCTCGTCACAGCATGAAAATCAGATTCAATTCATAACATTGAATTTTTGATTGCCAAAGTTGAAATAAGATGATGATGATGAAAATGAAAAAAGGTAAAATTCATGCAGAAGAGCAATCAACGACGAAAATCTTGTTTGTACTACGATCATTAATGCAAGACATCCACAACTCCCCTACTGATGATGACTGAATGACTGTGCAGATGATGAAGATGAAGGAGAAACTTAATAACAGAAAATTCGCTGTTCTTAATGTCTTCTTTGTTCTACTTAGGAGGAGAAGTTAGTAGTAGAGAGAGAGGGAATGGAGGCTTAAAATTTTGATGAATAATAGCTGCTTTCATCTTCTATACTGTACTATGGAATCTGTATCTAATCACTGTTCAACCATGTGCCTGCCTGCCTGCCTTTGTAATGCATCAATCTGCTGCGCTTTTCCATCAACTTGCTCCATTGATCCAATCTGAAAATGATGCAGGAAAAGGCAAAAGGAAAGGAAACGAAACGAATGAGCATACAATGCATTTTCTGAAGTTACATTCACACAGTGAGAGAAGAGAAGAAGATGGCTTTTTATTCATCCATTATTTCCCATGAACTTAGCCGCAGAGAAAATGGGGAAAGTTGAACCAACCTTCTTGTCTATAGAGCTACCCTTCTCCAGTATTTTTTTATGCTTCCCTTCACCATATAGTATACCATACGAAGCTACATTTTGAGTGCACTCTTCAAAGTTGATGATGATGCGGGGCAGCGGAAGACAGTGCAGCATCTCCCGTAGCTTTCTACATTTCATTCAATGCATATTGCACTAGCTACTTTTGTCTGAACGTGATATCTATATAGGGGCTCGTGCTACTACAAAAGGTACTGCTGCTACCAACATGTTCATTCATCTTGATGAGTCTAGACGGGGAGTGTAGTAAATAGTAGTAGTAGTAGTAGTAGTAGTAGTAGCAGTAGTAGAAGTGTGTGTGGCCTACTACTACTAACGCTTTAGTTATTGTAATCCTCAGTTGGCAGCTTTCAGACTGAAAGCCCTCAGGTATGTACCGCATCCCAATCTCTGGAGGGACAGAGAGAAGTATAGACTGAGAGAAAGAACCAAGCTTATGGCTTTAATAGGGAAACTCATTAGAATACATATGAAAGTTGTTTACAACATGACGCTCTGGTGGATCCCTCGGAAAAAGAAGCAAATTTTTCATGCTTGTCTTGTAGGAAAAGTATCAAGTTGTATTATATGGCAATGGTGCCAACTTGAAGCAATGCAATATAATGTTATATATATGTGCCCAATGTCTTTTTCTCTGTCAGTCTGTCCTGTCTGTGTTAGTACAATGGTAACTGTGCAAGTAGTAAGTAGTCGTCGTAGTTATAGTAGGGAACCGTGGCAAAGCATCAAAACCCCACGAATTTATTTCACCAACCCTCTCTTCGATTTTTTGCCCCCGTCCTTTCCATTTTACTACACATTTCTTCCTTCCCTTGTGCTCCAATAAGGGTTCCTTTTACTTGAGTTCCTCGCATTCTATATATGCACATGAAAAACCGGCACCGTCAGAGACATTAGCAGTGCACCCGGCGTTATTCTCTTGGCAGTCAACCATGGGTGCATAGTGAATGGATGGGATTCGCCTTCGTGTGGACTCACGCTTTCAGTCACGGGCGGTGCATACACACACACACATTTGTTGTACAGCAACTAATACTCCTGCTAATACTAGTGCTGGTAGTACAGAAAAAGCCTGAAGCGGGATGGGATGTATATATTTCTCTGCTCCCCAGATTGGACATCCGTCATTCCTTACAGTACGGTATAGTACTTGGCGGCTGCTGGAGAACCCTGAAAGGAGAGGTAGCTATACAGGACCGAAAAAAACTAGCAAAATCCAATCTTTCCCCTCGTGTTCAGTTCTTTTTCTGCTTCCTCCGTCTCGTCTTATTCTTCCGGTTACTGCTTGACACAAAACAGGCCAAGTTAGATCTGACTTATCATTATTATTGTCCAGTGATTTACTTTTTTTTCAACCAACCCGTCTCCTCCTCCTCCTTCTGTTCCTCATCCTCCTCCCGGCAAAGCATTCACATGTCAATGTGACGACAAACAAGATTTTTATGTTGTTGTCATGACAGCTTGTGAAGCGGCATCTTATTTACTCTGATTTTCCATCTGGTTCCACATCAGTCTTCTTCGTCTTCCTCCTTATTGCTTTCCAGAAGTATTTCACATAGCCTGGTGTTCATTACACACGAGAAATAGTCATCGTCGAAACCCTTGGAGTGAACAGTCTGAATATACATCAACTTTACAACAACAGCGGCAGCAAACTTGGCTGGAAACTCACGTGACAGTTTTTCATATTTACAGTAGCTAGTGTAATCAATCTGTAAGATCAAGCTGAATAGAAAGTTGTCATCAAACTACGAATTTCTACTTGGATAAAAACGCCCGGAAGAGAAGAAGAAGAAATCGCACGTGTTTGTTGGTTATGCATTCGTTCTACTGAGTGAGGAATAAATAGCTACAGCAGGATGTGTGTATGACGTACTTTTTCTGATACCTTTGGACACGGAATGATTTTCCGCCACAAACGTTACTCTGGGCTGGACGCTACTATAGCCTTTAGTGAAAGTGATGTTGTTGTTGTTGCTGTTGCTGCTGCTACCATATAGAATCCTGTCATTCATGGTGAATTGGATTGTCTAGTGACATAAGTATGTAATACTAGAAGTTCCAATAGTTCGCTTTCACACTTACACTTTCTACGTGTAAGTAACAAAGTAAGACCTCCCGGGGTTGAGGCGACCGAATGTGTAAACAAACAAGAGGAGAGGAAGAAGATGGAAGAGTGCGAAAAGTGGTTGAGGGATTAGAATTTGGAGCCACTATCAACCCCGTCGTCGTCTTTTCTGGCTTAAAAAGTTTACTGGAAAGACGGCTGTGACACTTAAAGGACCTTTTTATCTACTGCTGGAGCCCTCATATACACTTCTTACATTCTCTAGCTCGCTCTCTCTCTTCTCGTCTACAATCGCCTTTAATTCACTACATAACACAGACGTATAGACATAGAAAAAAGCAAGCATATTGACCTTACATGGAAGGTTCTTTTCTCGTGCGCACTGGCCAGAAATAATGCGCCTCTCCTGTGATGGTATTTGGTGCATTCCTATGGATTCTCGTCGCATTGATCCCTCTTCAGACTAGTCCTGCCAAGTTCGGTAAGTTTACCGCCTTTGTCCCTGTCATAACATCAAAAGTTTCTCAACCTCTCACAATCTCTCTCTCGACCGTTCTTTCCCTCTTCTTAACAACACAGCATTTTGCTACACGTCTGAATTTTTCAAAAGAAATTTCCTTTAGAATTCGAGAAAAAAACGACGTGGACGTTGTTTGACCGAGATTTAAACGGTTATACACACCATGAATGTTGCATGCGTTGAAGACATTTTATGTCAGCGTCACACTCCGAGAGCCTTTTGTATGCATTTATAATGTTTTTATACCCACTTCTTCCGAGATGTAGCCAAATATTATTCTCACACTCTTTCCTTATGTTTACCCAAAGATTCAGCTGAATGTGACTGGCATCAAGGTGTGCAGTGCAGTTGTTCCCTTTTATTGTTTTATGACACCCTAAACTTTGAAGCCTATTTTCACACAGGTCTTTACGATGATCGTCATAGTAGATGGAATTGTGCTAAACTTAGAATCCCACCCATTCCTTGCCATTCTTTGTCCATTTTATGACCACGGGACATTCACACTATACACTTCCGCTATCGTTTTCTTCCTGGAGCAACAAAAGCATAACAGCAGTAGCTAGAGTACAAAGGATAGGAAAACGGCACTGATTTCCATCACTGAATGGAGCTGGATTTTGCATTATGTGAGGAGCCATAGCAGCAGCCCCTGTTCACAATGGCATAATACTGCTGAAAGTGATGATTATGACACCGTTGTTGGAATTCATTCCCAAGTCCCATGGGATCCGATAATAAAATCCTTTGGAAATTCCTAGTCTCTCACTCCTCCACATAGTTCATTAGTAATTTTGCAGTTTTCGGAACACTTTTCACCGCCTGTGCGCTACTTCATACATCATTAAGCACGGAGGAAGGAAAAGTCTGTTAGAAAGAGGGCATCTCCTAATATTCTAGTAGTTTTACTGATAGAAAGTAAGGAAAAGCCCAGAATCAGGGGCGTCGGAGGCGGCGGTGATAACAAGGCTGACGAATGAGTTCGTTGTTCGCATTCCATACTCCCTTCATATCATTACATGTTAGTCGAGCGATGTGCCATTAAACAGTCTGGGACGAGTTGGAAGTTGATGCTTATAATTTCTAATTAAGCATGCAGTAACAGCAGCTCCATGTTGTTCAATTCAGGCTGTTTCTTCCACACTTGGAAATGGCAAGACTCTGTGCATTATTTGTGCTCAACTTGGCTATTATGTAAATAAAAAGTTGCGTACGGGTCGAAGCCAGGAGACACAACTGACAGCAAGAGCAGTGAGACGATGATGATGATGAAAATTCAGTGTATATTTGATAGCATTGGAGCGAATAAGTTGTGATATAGGCTTGTTTACGCGTGAGCAATTCTACACTTTTCTCATTCTGATTGCCTCCTCCATGCATGTGAATGAACATGAGTTTGATTGTAATGTCACGCAAAAGTGGATAACATGGTAGCAAACAGAAGCGTTTGTGTAAGGAGAAATATATGGAATTCGATTACGATATCCAGGCGTATGAAGGATATATTGCTTCTAATAATGCTGAACATTCTACAGTTTCTTGGCGTGCTATTGGCAGGCTATTTATGGCATTGTAAATAACAACTACTACCCATGCCATTTCCCCTCGCCACCATTTTTCTAGTTTCCGTTACCTGTAAGATACAATCAGGCCATTAAATGATAAAGTAATGTGTGTGGCCAGTAGTGCAGTGGTGTCAAAATTCATGTGGAGGGAAAGAAAGCGGAAGGAAAAGGCAAGGAGAAAATTATTATTTCTCTATTGAAGAGTTAGCTTTCATATTTATAACGCTATAGCTACGTTTCTATAAATTCCATCATGCCATCATAACAGTAAGTTACACTAGTCGTCTCAGTCAGTCATCATCAGTGGTAGATGAAAAAATTATTACTTTTGATTATCTAAATGATCCCATTACTTTATATTGGACCATTTAATCCAACAGGGAAGCATTGTTGCTGCGTGGGAAAGTCATCTCACAGGGTTTTGTATCACCTTTATCAACGCCATTCTCATGGCCGTATAAGCCTAAGCTTGGAACCCATAAAGGGG
>JAQFYD010000920.1:0-14474 GCA_034694225.1 Bourletiella hortensis
TGGCTGCGAGGGAGTTCCAGGGGCATTTATGTAAGAAGTAGTAGTAGTCACCTCTGGAGACTATAATTTTACTGAATGGTCTTTTATCGGTTAAGAGCGTGACAGAAAATGAGTAACAAGCTATACCTTTGAAGGAATAGGATGGCATAACAGAATGGAGCTATTCAGTATATAGAAAGAGTTGTGAATTATGACCATTATCTTTATTTGTTCCACCACCATTACTTGATCGATCAGCCTTGCACGTGAATTTCCCTTGTAGTATTATTCTCGCGTCGAGGGTGCTTGCTGTAATGTATTGCTATAATGTACACGGTCCCATAGTCATCATTCATAGCGGTGGTACTTCACGTTGACCAAAACCTCGGACCATAGCCTTCAAGATGATGACATTGTAAATGCGGCGTGTCTCCATCTAACATACCTTCTGGGCTTGTTCTAAATGCATAACCTCATGGTCAATATGTAGCTCAATCATCACGGTCATCAGCCTTTGGTCACAAAATAGTTTGTAAAATGATGAAGGGCATAAGTTTTTACCTTTCACCTCCGAACGGTTTGTATTTTATTGCAGGATTGAATGGTTATAGGCAAAGAGCATTAGGTACTGCTTCCGTCTGGCATTGAAATGATGTTCTGAATGTCATTCAAGTCTGAGTTTGCAAGTGTCACAGTTTTGTTTGATTCAGATCTGGGTTCTAAACCGTCAGCTGGAATATTTGACGGGACAGATCACCAAGTAATTTGCACATGGGGTACAGCATTATCTGCCTTCAGCTGCTTTACCTGTGAGTTCATCCTACTGATTTGACTAATGGATTCATCTGTACACCATGCTAAAACGTCTTCTTAGGCCCAACTCTGTGCTTCCCACAGGTATGAACTCGTCTACAGTCAGTTTCTCGACTACTAAGTCAGGACCGAAGTATTTTCGTTCATAGTGATAAACAGTGGAATCCACTAGCTTAAAAGATACATAAATAGGATTAGAATTCTACAGTTCATTTTTGGCAACTTCAAGACAGTAATGGCTCCAAAGTCAAGGAAAAACGAGACCTCCAAGGCTAGCCCTGCCGTGCGCGAAATGAAAGCACAAAAGAAAACCCACAAGGAAGCTATTCAGTTTCATAAGATGAAAAGTGAAATACTTGTAAGTAGACCAACATTACAATAAGATATAATAACAAAAGTTTTGCGAATATTTAAGACGGCTTAGGGTTCTATAATGTGGTGTATTTTTAAATTCTTATGTAGCCCTCGGTCTTTGTGAACTTCTGGCTGCTAAATGCAAATCGACAGAATCCCCACCAAGTGGAAGATGAAGATACTGCAGGAGTCCAGCAGAACTACTAAACCGGAAGATAGGCTGTATAAAATATTATTGCTCTCACGATTGGCTACCGCCAATTACATCAATCAACGCATGTAAATTTCATTTGGAAACTCTCAATTTTTGCAATACCCTCCACTGACAAAATCGGGCATAATTTCCACATAGTACCTTTTCAATCACGAACTTTGAAATAAATACACGCCAAATATAATACCATATTAGCTTCACCCTTCAGCGTGTTTATTCACATTGTATGCAAATATGTTTACACTTTAAACTTCATTCTTCAAGAGGCACAAAATAACTAGAAGACAGGACGAAAATATTGACTGTCCCGGCAACCAATAAGAAATATACAAAACGTTACGATACAAATAACAAAGTAAACGCCAGCATGACGCACGCCGCTCCTACGTAAGGACTTAAACGCTCTCCAATCCTTGCGCACTTCCAAAATGTTCCCAAAAACCTACGAAGAAGCCAAGTTCATTATATTTTCAATAGCAACACGTCAGAATTGTGCATTTACTGCATTCCTTGTAAAACAAGAGTTAATAGGCACAAAAATCATTACCCAGTCTTGTTCCTATCCAGCATTGACGGTAGTACTGCATGCAAGTATGTACAAGTGCATATTAGCAACACTATTACAGTTAGTAGACTTTGGAAGTTGAACAGCGCCGACTGAAAGATAAAAATCAGTGTGTTATACAATACTGAGACTTTAATAATAATTAATAACAGAAGTTTCTCTGAAAATTATACCAGAATATCTTACCATATTGGCTGCTCCGAAGAAAAATCCAGATCCCTTTCACAGGTAGTGTAGAAATGGCGGACAGTGGAGCCTAAATTAATGTTCTAAAGTCTCTACTAGAAACTGCAAAAATTTCGAACGCTTTAGATACTAAAATTTGTGCAAAATTCTTGCAAATACACTGAGATTTTAAGTTCCGAAGTTTACAAATTGAGCAGTTTGGAGATGCTGTCATCAGTTGTTCAAATGCTCCCGCGTTGGGCTCCTCTATGATTCGCCATCATAGAGGAATGCTGTTAGACTGGGTTTCTGGTAATTTTGAGCAAAATTTAAGCATGATGGGTTCAAAAAAGGTTAAAATATTTCTGCAAAAACACATATAGTACATGCTTGTTAAATTTTTCATCTTTTATTCATTCACACTTGATATTCAGCTGACTGATATTAACTGAGAAAAAATTCTCGTTACAAAGGTAAGTATTCAGTTCATTTTTCTATTCTCTCCAGCAGGACACCAAAATTAATGTAAAAAGTTTTACCCAACTCAAAGGAGTGCAACCGATTCATATCCATTCCCAAAAATAAAAGATACTGTTAACTGAAAAGTTTCAAATCTATTAAATAATGTTACTCTTTACTGGCATGTTGAAACAAATCCTTCTTTCGTAACCCCATTGTTCCATCTGCATCTAAAATTAACGCAAAATCAGAATTTCAAAAATGAAAGTTTGTAGCTTCTCTACAGTAATACACAATAAGGTACAAAGTTGAAATACGTCTTATAAAAGCAATTATTAGGAAATTTTCAACAGATTTGGACAATAAATTATATTCTACCATACCAGATCAGCTGTACCCATGATGATGCGAAGCATATACTTTATTCACGCAGTCCTAATGAAGATATATTATGAGCGGCTAAAACTTATTCAATAAGACTTCCTTCTACAATCGTTAATTATAGCTAAAAAACATTTTTTCTGTTACAAATAATATTCTCGTTACTTGAGGGAGCTACTACCGTAATCACCTAAAACATCTTACCTTTTGTAAGTCTTCTGTTTCATCTCAACAGGAATAAATTTCTTCTGTACAGTACAGCGCGACGATATATTGCGTTAACTTTTTTATCCTAGAGACTCTACTAACTAACAGAACTGTTTATTTTTATACAATACATTGAATACTCCTACATCATAACAGAGTTTTCGAGAAAAAACTCATGCCTTCAAAAGCTGAGGCAGACAGTCCATTGAAATTTAGCACCCAGAGAATGTCATCGTTACATTGTAATTAAAAAGGAGACAAAAAGTCTTCTCAGCATACGGAATCCCAAGTCCTTGGCCCAAGTTGAACCTGCGTTAACGAGTTACTGTGGACTGGAGGTTGTGGCGCCGGCTGTCTCTTGACTGACTGAGTTTGAGCTAGACGGGTATTGAAAATCATGAATTATACGATCAATCAGTTATACTGCAGATAGTATTGCTATAAAAATTAGTGCATTACCATTCTTACTAGGGTACGACTTAGGTTTTCCACTGAAAGGTGAAGGTCCTGGAAGTCTGTCCAAACTTTGGAACAGATGACCGAAACGGGCTTCTAAGTCAACACCTACACAGAAAGAGAGAGTCCATTTTGTTTGATTCGAATGGCTGCGCGATCCTTTACTGCAAGCTGGTAACTCTAATATTGCAATTACCCATATAATGGGAAGACGATGAGGAGCCAGAACTAGAAGACAACGCGGAGTTTGCAGAGGCCACACTTCGCATCGAGGAATTTCTTGTTGGAGGGGGTGGAGGGGGGCCATTCAATGGTGCTGGCGGCAATGGTCCCAACGACTGAAACATAATTTTTTAAACATTAATAATAAACGCGTCTTGAAAGCAAATATAGAGCTGATACTACTTACCCCATTAACCCGGAGTTGAGGGGGTAGCGGGGCTGCAGAAGTTCTATGGGGAGGTGGAGGTGGTGCAGCCGCTGGAGGAGGGGGAGGAGGATGAGCCGGGGGCGCCTTGTTCGGTGGAGGAGGAGGTCTTGATGTGGGGGGTCGCAAAGGTGAAGGTCGTGGCCTTGTCCCTCCATTCTGTAAATAAAAAAATCGCCTTCATCAATATCATCATCGCGGAATCCACTTCGGATTTTTCATTGCATTCGGCCATAGTACGGTAGAAAAGAGACGAGGACAAATTTAAAGCCAAAGCGACGATTTTGCCTTACCACCATTCGAGGAGGAGGGGGTGGCTGTCCAGCAGCACTGGCGATTCCTCTTCCTGCAGCTCTTCCCATCGTCCTGTACTCAATGGAGGATGCAGGAATGACGTTTGTCGGAGAGGCAGACTTTGGCATACGCATACTTTGAGCACGGTTAACACTAGGAGGGGGTGTCGATGGCGTTGTCATTGATGAAGAGGTATATCCAGATTGAGGAGTTGATGACGCTGAATCCGTTGAGTTTGGCCCAGGCGGAGGTGGGGGTGGTGGAATGAAAAGTTTTGGTGGCGGATCAGGTTTCGCCGGTTTAGCTCCATTTATTGGAGGCTTGGGTGCAACTGAGGGCTTACCATAATTTATTCTTCGATCTTCGTTTACCTAAAATTAATGAAAACCAAATTACTCCGGAATTAATAAATGTGTTTAACTTCGTTAGCTGCATCAGGAAATTGTACTCACAGTTCTTGGCGCACTAGCCAACGTCGGCTTTAAATTCGATGGCGGGGGCTGCGGCGGGGGTGGCTTGGCAGGCGATGTGTGAAAACTATTTGTTATAGCCGAACTAACTGTATCACTCCCGTAGGAAACATTCGTGGCACTTACTGAGCTTTTGTTAATCACACTACTGTTCGTTTCATTGTTAGAGTTAGCAGTTCGGCGTCCAGGTGATCCTACAGGTTTTAGTTTGGGCATTCCGCCTGCAAAAAGTCCACCTAAACCTTGTGGCACATTCATGCCATTTGCACGAGCTCCAGTCCCTCCTCCATTACCGCTTCCAAGTCCGCCTGAACTTCCACTTTTATTACGATTCCCTGCGACAAGAAAAGAGAGGACTGATCATCGAAGAATATTCTCGCCAAAGTATTAGTAATATTAAATTCCAGACAAAAAGGAAAGGCGAGAGTACAAGGTGGCATCCTAGCAACAGTAACGCAAGACAGAAATCCCTGCATACATCCGACTTGTGTGAGCTCCACCCATAATAATAGTTCCACTTTTTATTATACATACTGTTTCCCCAAAACTAAGTTTTTATTCTAATTAGACCCCTCCCGCTTGTTGACGCATTGCTCCAGGTAGTAGACTTACAAAATGAACAAGCAGGAACGGCTCAACTCACAGATGCACGGAAGATACTTGCGTCATAATCTGAGAGTTTGTGAAAGCACTGTGTCTTACTTAGCTTGAAAACTGTCTACGTCCCTCCTACGCTCAATCTTTCCGACATGTGTTGGGTAATAACGCTCATGTAAATTCCATGTTGAATTGCATTACATCACAATACAATGAGACAACAGTGCCCAAAAACAGATTAATAGTGTACAGCAGAGCTACGCCCGTGTAGCTTATTTATACCACACAAGTCGAAACAAAAATCAAGGTTTCCATCTACTCGAGTTACAATGGCAAGAATACAAAATTAGCCTTGATAGCCACAACTTCTCTATTTCTACTTAATTTATCACAGCTTGCCCTTACCATCTATAAGCGGTGCACTCTTGTCAATTGTGACTGTTTTCTTTAATCGAGCCCCTTGGTGTATTTGTTGCAATAACATGTTTCGAGCATTAGGATCGGGTCGACTCGACGAGGTATCGAAGGAAGGCATTGGCGGGGGCCCCGGCGGGGGAGGTGGAGGTGGCGGGCCGGACATTTTTGGCAACAAATGAACAAATCAACTTGTCGATACTTTCACGATTCTTAAAAGATGCTTTTGCAGGGTAAACAAAGCCTACATCTTATTCAACTTGAACCGTACACTTGACTACTTGGTCATTCAGACGTCAACGTTCCTTCGAGGTTGAATAGTCTGATACTTTGACGTCTTAGCGAAGCACTGACTTGATGAACCGAACTCGATCCAGCTGTTGTTGCTCCTGCAAGAAAGGAAACCAAAGGAGGTCCAGTTACTAATATGTAGTAGTATTTTGGTCTTTGATAAGACTCAATGCTCATTTATAATGTAAGAAACGTGAAACATAATCCGAAGGTGTCTACCGCACGAACTGATTTTCTCAGAGTTGGTCTGTAGAACTTTTTTTGATAGCACGTACATCACTCCGAATGTCATAGTTCTTGTCGCACATAAAAATCAGAGCCGTGCTCAACCCTCTCAAGTGGTTGTACTGGCTGTACAATACTGAGACTTGAAGACATCTGTGTCGACAATTTTTTCATACTGTTTTTGCCCTATTCATATATTTTATTGCTCCCCGCACGAGCTGGAGTTAACTTTGACGTTGATTACTGCTGAAATACAGGAATCCCTCATGTGACAGAAAGGATTAAAACAAAAATGAAATAACTTATCTCTACGATAGTTAAGTGCTTGCTGAACCGGGGCAATATTATTTTATCTCAACCAAATAAAACTTCTACTATCCATATCTCACACATGGGGCTCACACCTCGCCTACAAACATCGGGGGTAGCAGTGACATAAATAACTATTTCATCCTCATATAACAGTCATGCGACATCATCATCTGTAGACGACCTCCCCTGACATCGTGTGTATACGTCTGTGTTAAGAGCGGAAATGATGGATGAAGTCAAGCAGGCCAGTCAAAGAGGACCGGATGATGAGAACTAAACAGATACATGACAGACGGCTCTCACTCTGCAACTCACACGGGAAACATCTCATCCGGTTACAGTGAATTCTCTACACACTTAATCATAATCTTTCATCTCTAATATTTTCACATGAATGATTCGTATCTTTCATTCCTCTCATTCAAATAAGACAGTATTACACTTGACACACAATGGCTCGGCTTGACCTTTTGATACCTACTGTCCCACAACTTTCATAAAGTTTTCTGTACAGACTGTGTTTCTAAAAGCCTTTCCGTTTATCCTCTACCACATTCGGGAAAATATTTATTACCTCGATACGATACTTCTTCAGGATTCCTCTTCTTATCGGCAGTCAATTTTGATTCAAAACACGAGTTTTCACGCTCGAATCCCAGCAAATGCTTTAGACTATATTCGGTCTAAACAATACAACACTGTCAAGTCTGAAAGACACTAATTAAGTATATGTAGCCCCTGCGGAAACCTCATGATATGCCTCATTTCCAGTTAATCCAACCACAGGAAAGCACTGTGTATATATAAACTTGTGTTATCAGTCCGTGGAATGAAATCAGGGCTTTTCCAATAAACTGGCACACACAAATTCGGCCGAAGCCTTATCCATGTGGTTATTTAACGTAGTTTGTTCTTCAGCTTCCTCCTCAGCCACTCCTTTCCTTATGGATCTGCAAAGTAACATTAAAAATACAGTATGAAATAATTATAAATGCTTTTAAAAACTAGCGCATCACTTTTATTATTATTCTTGCTCATGACTGAGACTGAGTTCTCAAACAACTCACATATAGCTACACATAATAATAATTACTGTTGCCAATGTCGCTTCCAACTGCCCTGCATAAATCCCTTAAATCAAACATCTATAAACAGTAGGCCAGCTACATGATCATTAAAGCTTGCGAGATGAGAAGCGACAGGCTAGTTAAACAGACATAAATTTGCAATGTTGAATGTCAACATGATGATGACTACACACCAATAATGAGTGTGTCTTGAGGCATTCCTCATTCATACGATCTAAAACATTGCA
Source organism: Bourletiella hortensis (assembly GCA_034694225.1). Classification (NCBI taxonomy): domain Eukaryota; kingdom Metazoa; phylum Arthropoda; class Collembola; order Symphypleona; family Bourletiellidae; genus Bourletiella; species Bourletiella hortensis. The sequence continues at coordinate 7,939 of JAQFYD010000920.1, forward strand.
TTTGACCCTTCTATGAGAAGATTTATCTCGGACAGGGGAAAAAGAGGCAGAGCATTCTTTAACACCTACTCGTCTTTCGAAATTAGTCTCTACAACATTCGATTTCATTCATTCGCCCTGCAATATTAATGTGCTCATTTACAGTGCAGGTGAATGGGTGCCCACACCCGCACTTCTTCTTCATCACCATCACAAAAGTCACTTCATCACAAACAAGAACGTCACATTTTTTGGTCATGGTGAATGTCACATGGCCAAACTACACAACAACTTGATTGTATGCAATTACTCTTGTACATTACACCACCTTGCCAAGGTAATGCCTAACCTTATTTAGAGAATAGGTGAAGAATGAGTCATGATGATGACAAGTTTACTCTTAAAATCATTACCGAACTTATCAATTACCCACACCTGAAAACTTACGATATGAAGACAGTGTATACAGATACATGACTTAAATCCATTCCGTTCTACGATTCTGTCGATATCAAAATGATTTGTATTTAATAAAACAGCTCTATACATAACATGATAATACTGCTTTGCTTGCGAAGCCATGAAAAGTCTGGATACTTGGCCCGAAATCCAATTAGCATTCCTCGGAATAGAATCAGCAAAAAGGCCTTCGATATTCCCACCAACGTTGCATAACTATTATTTATTCCTCCTAAATAATTTTGTTGATCTTCGAAATATAACACACTTTATAAAGCAGGTTAGCCCCCAACAAGAAGACGACCTCGGAGTCCAACGACAATGCCCATTTGATCACATGATGATGGAACATTAACCTGACATTTGAACTTCTACACGAGCAAAATGTTCAACACAAAACAACTACATGATTTCAAAGGCAGCTAGAATAGTAATAATAAAACTTTACATTCAAACTGCCAAAAACTTGTATGCTAACTCACCTTGAATACGAAATTAGGTAATTGCACATTAAATAAAAAATTCACACTTCCATCATCATTGGTGCGGGTGGAAGAGCCTGTATATCACTGCGCACAAGTTCAGCAACCAGCAGCAAAAGATTAGAGAATTTAACTTTTGCCAAGAGATAATGGGGATTGGCATATGAGTAACAATAATAATTATCCATCACAACCACAACAGTTCACTGCTTCTTCACCGTAAAAGACAAGAGCGCACGTATATTATTTGTAAATTTGACACAGGTCATATGGCCATGACTACAGTGATCAGTAGCTAACTGAGAGTGATGGACAACACAGAGGATTGATAATAACTTGTGATTTGCAAATTACCTGACTATAGTTAGCAATAAAGAGTTTGTAGCAGTCGTGTTAATAATGATAACAAAATATAATAATACGGTCATAGATGAAAACAAGCTGTTTATTAAACGCAGGCCCATCACGGCTGCCACTTGAGTTGTTCAGTCCTCCTCGTACTATAATACTTGATCCAACTGTATTTTTCAAAGTGTTATGACCATAGGAGATCTCAAAGGCTACAGAATTATGTTCTTCATTGCAATGCAGGGGCAACCCAATTGCAAGTCAACGGGAGTGTTTCCCATGGCGCCCAATTTCAATTTCTTGTTCTCAACTCAATTCATAGAGGTCATTTTCAGGTCAAGAATTTTAGACTTTGGTTATTTCTCCAAGCTCTAGAGTGCGTCGGGTTTGTTCGCAACGAAAATGTGCAAGTTTGCGTTCATCTAAGACAATGCAATATTTTTATTCTGATTCCAACAGCAAAATTGTATGGCCTCCGGAGACGAGTCGCATGTGGTTTTGACCTCGACCGACCATATTTTTGTCTATTGTAACTGGGTCAATCTTCATTTCCATACCCTGCTGACCCCGCTGACCCAGCTTGACCTCCGGTTCCGGGTTCGGGTGAGGACTGGAGGACTCAGCATTCAAACGTTGCTGGCTCTGTTGCCCATCATCTGGGTGGACATGGACACTTCTGTTGCATACAGCACAGTTGCTACTACGAACTCTTGAAATAGCTAGAAAAGTCAGAAGCGTACAGGACCAAAGAAACTTTACAGCATCACATGTAATCTCTATGAGACTGTCAATGAGAGATGAACGCCGTTGTTCCATTAAAATTCTGTGGAATTCCCACATAGCATGGTCAAATTGATCTACTTCTTCCCTGGATGGGGAATCACAGTCAGATTCTGTATCGGATGAGGGCAAACTTGATGATTCTGGAATAGGCTTCAGGGTGAGGGATGGGTTGAGATGGGAACGACGGCGATTTCTACAATTATTTCTTCCAAGACCATATAATGCAGTGACAGTATCAGTTTCTTCAAAGTCCTCATCAGCAGAAGTAGTGCTTTCTGGTCTGGGGGCACGGGCAAGATACTTTGGGGGGCAATTAGAATTATGATATGCATTTTTTAATTTCTCATTGTTTCTAGTCGTCCGTTGTGGTTGATTGAGCTTGTGGGGGTTGGCGATACAAGGTTTCATGGACGGTAGGTCCATTTTTGTGTCTAGGATTCGCAGCATGTTTTCATTCAGGAAACTGACGCTAGCGCTTGCTGAATATATCCGCCGGAGATAAGGCTAAAGTTGGTTACAAGTGGATATTTCAATCTTGATGAGATTTACTTACACAAACTATCACCCTACGTGTGCATTAAACTGGTTCTCAGAAATGCAAATGATACTATTTTTGTCCGCCTTTCGGTGTTTATTGAATTCGATTCTATAGTCTTGATTAGTTTTACAACTATAAGGTGACAGTATTCATTGTAAACCACAGCAACAGAGTGCTCAAAATGGGAGATGAACCAATTTTGATAAATCCGTGGATGACGCACATTTTAATAGAAAATTTGTTACATAAGGTTCCCTGAACAGTAGTAGATCATATGTGGTTACGGCACCAACTCATCACCATCGTCGTAATATAACGTAAGGAGCTGATTTAATTAGAGCATTTTATGACTTCATTTAATTTACATCCAGTTAGGTTTGGATTCCAGTCAGGCAGGAATCCAATTTGCTTTTTCTCATGTCCTCCCATTTCATAGTCCATAATGAATAACATTTTCTCATCGTGTGCATTTACGTGGAACTTTCACCTCATCAGCTTACTATTTCAAGCAAAGTGAATTTGTTTGGGTTCATATAGTCCTTGTGCATTCTCCAGGCTGATGAAGAGGATTATCGAAAGAATACATCCCAATCGAATGGCTCATTTTGCATTTCTGTGCAGTTCTCATTATAACATATTATGCAATATAATATTTTATCCCTGGAATTGAGTTTTCCTTATCAATTTCAATGGCTATTGAGCAGAATGGTAGAAAATTATATTATTCCGGACTTATGCATGATCAGCAATAGCAATGAAGGGCAATAATATTGCAGAATCAGTTGAAATTACATGTTACCTCCTTCCCTACTCATGAAAATCAAAACACAGGCATGCAACACAATTTCCTTTTCGGTCATCATGTAAGTCATTGAAAATAATCCTGTCCTTTTTCAATTTACTGACATCGTCGTCCGGAGTTATAGGCGTTCATTTCCTCCCGGAAAACCCCTCTATCTCATGGTCAGCCTTTTGGCTTCGTATGTTCTTACGGGCTTTCCTTAAGTTACGTAATGACCGAAACTCATCAGGTAGACCGCAAGGCAAACTGGGCACAACAGAAAATATATTAAGCATGCGCTTCTTTTGGGCAGCTTTGAAAATAGTACTTGACGACAGCAGGGTTCAAGAGAATGCCACGCGAATTATCTACACATCTGCATTTACACAGCTTTTGCCAATTAGATTCGTACAAGTGAGCCTGCAGCAGTATTTGATCCATCTGTAATGTCGCGGTTTCGGTTAAGGACGGTGGTAAATACCCCATAATTGGAATGCAAAATGAAGTAGCTATCTCATCACCTGCATGTCTCCAAGGCGATAAATGAGCTGAGCAGTCCTGACGACGTTGAGTAACTATTGAATATTAAGTGTACACGACAGTCATTCCGTGGCTTTGCGCACCAAATGACAGTCGTACATGTTTCTTCTTACAAATAACAAATAATTCAGCAGCAGGCGAGCTAAGGAAGCATAAGCGTTATTGCGGCGTAATTGAACGCTTTAAAATTACATACTGATACGGATTATTAGCGCTGAACAGCGTCTGGGCTAAACTTTTAAGAAGGACTATAATGCTGTGTTTCCCTCCCACAACATGGCTCCTAAACTAAGTAACCTACAGAAATATTCTATGACAAGGTTGGACCCTTGAACAAGATTTGAAAGCCAAGTTCAGAGTCATTCCCAGCATTAAAGCACTACAGAGAAGGTCATATGGGCTGCAGCTTTATTATCAATTCGGACCAAACAGACCCTTTTGCCTGTGCCTTATTTTGGACCGTAGTATTGAATCCTTGAGAAGGTCAGTCAGGTTGATCGACCACTTTCAATGTCTTCAAATAAGCTTTAGGGGCAAAGGTTTATACTCCGATCCTACCGAAAGGGGCCGTGAACCTCTTCCTTTGACCAGGTATTTGTTAGTATAGAATAAAACAGAGGATAGAAGGTCAAAATGAGGCTGTTTTGCTTGAGACAGGGCTTCATTTATAACACTCGAAAAAACCTATGGAATAACATGGAGGAGCAATAATAATTATAAAAGTGCCAGCTGAAGAAGAAAATTGTTGTTGTGAAACAGTATGGGACGGTTATAAGCCTTCCTAAACATGTTGATGGCTGTTACTGCTATATGATGTAAAGTGGAGTAAACTTATAGTAGAAGAATATATTTGTTCCTCCATTCTAATGCTATTACTCGAAAATAGGGAGTAGTAGTTGCATATTTTAGACTTTTACTTAACCACCATAGAAGCCAGGAGAGCTAGCTACTTGGCATGCGGCTTCAGCTTTACTTCTTATGCATGTAAATGTCGATTACATATATGATGACTCTTGTGGATTAGTAGAAGCTTCTAAGTAACTAGCTCGTTGTGGAACTAACGCAGCTCCTACTGCTCTCCTCTCCCTTCAGCCGAGTTATACACAGAACGAACCGGAACGATAAAACCTATTTCTAGAGGCTCTTCCTACAATTTCCCTCCAGTCCGCTTTCCTCTCACTTCCAATAAACACACTATATAAACTCCGTTTACAGTTTTACCCCAGACCAAGTATACTTACTGCTTCTTTTAACAACGGTGATCATAGCAACTGTTCTGCTAATAAGTGCATAACGTCTCCATACCCCTGGGTCATTGTTGACCACGAAGCATTTGGTACCAAAGGTACTCATCTGGAGAGTGAACATCTAAACATTGACTGTCATTAAAGTTCTGTGAATCGCCCGTCTTATTGTCTTTGAAGGAATTTTTTGGAACACATATCTGGTAAGTACAAGTTTTCACTTCTCATGTAGTTGTTTCCCATGTAGGAAATAGCTGCTGCATTCTTTAAAACTACTGGAACTTGGTTCGCTTACAGTGAGCTTCAATAAGTGCTGTTTACGTCACAGCCTCAAAGCTCGTAGAAATTTTTTCCTCCTCGTCCTGTTGATTGCCACTTTGGATAAAAATAGACTGTCTGTTGTTTTTCCTTACCTCTCACCATCATCATCATCATCCTCTTTAAAAGACGAGATCAATTAGATGAAGAATCGCAATGAAATATACATGAGCTGAACTTTTAGCAGTTTGGTGATAAGCGTGCTAAAGGGTTTCATTTTGGTAATCCTCGAGCTGTTATTGACGCCGGATGACGTTGGGGCACTTATCATGAGACGAGAACTTTAAAGCATCTCAAGGAAATGATAGGATTCTGAGAACAAGTGGTGTGTGGCATGCTTTGAAGTAAATTTTTGCTCCAGATCTATGACTTTGTATTAAGCTACAGTAGAATATGGAAGCATAATAATGCAGGGAGATATTATTCATTTTGTAACATAGTGCTGAATATTTTTATCTTGCTGCATCACCATCGTCACCATACGAAGCAGACGACACGTTGTGGTGGCGGTGTAGGCGTATGAACATCTCTGGTTATAATATTCTGCCTGCTTCTAGTAATGTAAAAGTGAGCTACCTACCTAAACTAACTCTTCTACCTTTCCCGCAATGGAATGAGCCCATCAGCATCTGAATGCCTGACAATCAGTATGATTGCGGTTCGCATAGTAATCATGTCTAAAAACTTCTGGAGTTTTCATCTCACGTTCTAATTTTAGACCTGCTTTTCTTTCAAACCATTTATTATAATGTTCATTCAGCAAATACCTGTGTTCAAAACGTAGAACGTACATGTTATTTTATGTTTACGGCGGTCAAAGTCTCTGGATGTTTTTCATTGTCAGGGACACACGTGGATTTAGTGCTTCATTACAAGTCGTAGCGATTTTAAGTATTGTCAACTGCTCAAGAACTTGTTTTAACTGGCGTGAAAGCTTTAATAATGAGGATTTAAAAGTCTACCATATAGCTCTACCTTAGAAGCGGAGTAAATAATGTTGTTGGGGGACGCTATGAACTTTGTGTCGAGCACTGCTCTTTTATAGATGCGAGAGAGAATTTTTT
>JAQFYD010000921.1:0-14464 GCA_034694225.1 Bourletiella hortensis
AATCAAGTTAGTGCCCTCCACCTCCGGCTGCTCCTCATCATGACAACAAGGAGGAATGTAAAGTGAATTTAGATTGGGTGCAGAATTTACTAGTCGGACGAATTACTGGCTCAATTTCTCACCAGTAGGGCCATAAGTAAGACGTGCGAATAAAATGGCAGGTGATGACTTACACATTATTATTGCTCCTAATCTTGGCCTTGCTCCACAGGTCCTGGACATAGTCCCGCTCAAGTCGATAAGCATGGAGCTTCTGAGAGATTTTATTCCTTTCGCGTGCTAATGATTCCTTTATAAGCACTGCATGTGGTTTCCGTAGCAATCCAATAATGAAAGCATACTTTTGATGCCATTCCTCATCAATACTTTCCTCGTCGTCCTCTTCTTCCCGACGGCCTGAATTCTTATGCTCTTTACACAAGGATTTTCCAGCTCCATGTCCTCCTCCTCCATTTCCACCTCCACCCCCTCCTCCTACTCCTCCAGGTCCAGCACCTGCCATGGAACTAAGAAACTGTGGATTTGTAAACACATCCTTGGCTCCCATGGTTTGTAACAACTTTTGTCACCAGCAACACCACAACCACCACTTGTTCACACTGACAAGAATAGACTGAACCATTTGACTGTTGAGCAGTTCATTGTTGTTATTAATATTATTGTTAATTAAGAAGAGATGATGGACTCAATGAGGCGGGACAATGTCAAGGAACTGCTTCATCAACCTCCACCTCCTTCTCCTCATGACAGACACAAAGACAGCTATAACAAATCACTTTTAAGGCTGGGTCACTTTGGTTTCTCACACACAATTCCTCCTGCCTGCTGCTCCTCAATGTATTTGTGCTTTCACTCTGACTCATGAAATAAATGTGAATTTGAGAAGGATTCAAGGTTTTCATATACAGAAAATATCTTCTCTTCTTCTTCTTCTGCTCGCTCCTCTTCTTCATATTGTTGTTCTTGATATAATTTTTAACCTCATAGAAGGAGGCCAACTGTGAAAAGCCGGCCGGGCATGACGTTGGATAAAGAAGAAGAACAAGTAGTGGGAAAAACTGTAATAAAGGCATCATCGTCCATGGCTCATAACAGAGTTTGATAGTCGTCCCCTTCGTCTTGGTCTTGATCTGCCTCCACTGGTCATTCATGGCCTCATTTGCCCATATAATAATAATTAGGAGATGATGATGAGTTTGAACAAGTATAAAAGTTAGCAGTTCATATGATGAGTAAACAGAGAGAGAACGGTATTATAACTGAGCCAAGAGCTTTCCGGCTATAAAAGTTCACCACCTGTGTGGCTGGGGGTTCAAATGGGGGCTAAAAAGTATAATCCAGCTGGATGCATCATGATGGAGGTGCAAGGATGAGGAACTGTCTAGTAGACGAATGGCCAAAATATAAATCTTCCTTCCGTTTATAATCGCTTTGATGCATTGCACCTAACAGACAGCAGCGTCTCTCTCTCTCTCTCTCTCTCTCTCTTTATTATTGGCATTATGATGATCAAGATTAAAAAGTTTACGGTGTCGTCGCCATGCTACAGAGAACACTAAAGGCCTCAACTGACTTGATTCTGCTATTAGTAACACCGTTAACTCTTCTTCTTCTTCTTCCGTAGGAACAGCTGATGATGAGGATGATAAAAAGGATCTAACAGCTGATGATGATGGTGGTGGAAGGGAAGAAAAAAATTCACTTGAGAATTATTCAAGCTCCCATGCTATCCGTTACTATGCGTAGCTATATTTTCCGCTTTCAAACTAACTGCCAACAGTAAGGAAGGACTCCGTGACGGGAGAGAAGAAGAATCATAATATGTTGCATAACTAGCTCTAGTTTGCTGTCAATTACTATTTTGAGACGCAGGGTGCATGGGATGACAAAGCGGGTGACAAGAAATAAGGGAGCTGGAATAGTATTTTTTGCAGCTTGTTATGTAAAAGACTGGATTGAATGCATGCCGGGTTGAAAGGAGATGATGACGACGGGACAGGTTTATATGAATGGGAGCAGGAAGAAGCACATAACCTGTTGATTGGGCAACTACAGCTTAGCCACTATAGCTACTACTACTGCTGAAGGCAAATCAATGGCACTTCCGGTTTGTTATTATTATCAAGGCAATGCAATAAGTGTTGAGCAAAACTCTTGTGGGATTAGCATTACAGGATTTTGTGTTAGGAAAAAGCAGGAGCGGAAGAGGCTTCCCTTATTTCCCTGCAAAGTTTAATGATTTTGTAGAAAATGACAGTAGCTAACTGGAAGAGAGTGAGTGGCGGACGGAGGGGAATGTGCGAACAAGGGGAAATGGTCCATCAAGTTTGTCATAATAGTAGCTCCATCTGGCGGCAGTTCCTCGCAGTCGTTTCTCAAGTTGACAAAAGCTAAAGCTACGCTAAAATATTGCCGGCCTGTGATTTTACGAGGACGAGAAGCGAGTAGGAGGTAAACTTTGACCGCCTATGTGTTGAGGAGCGTAGAATTTTAGTCAAGGACAGAGGGTAGCAGGCAGGGTTGACCTTGGACCCGTGACTTGAACCGGGTGAGGATTATGGGAAATGTGCCACAAGTATTTGCATGCATGTATTTATGTAGAAGAGGGACAGAAGATAGCTATTGATCTGATGGGCAAAGTGAAACTGTTGAGATGGAAAATTGCGCGCTTTGGTTGGTCATTGGGAAATGGATTGTATGGAGGTTGAGCAAGTGAAAGGAGTTGGAGTTGTTCATTCTGTGGACGATGAGTTAATTCTGTTGTGTTCTCTTGAATTGGGTTGGCTTTGGGTTCCTTGTGTGAATCCTGAATGAATGTTGGAATGTTGTGGCGAAGGGAAGTGTTGTTCGAGTGTGAGTGAGGAGAAGGACGTCGCATCCTTGCTTCCTTCTTTGTATTTCCATGCTCAGTCTCCACTTCCCACCAACAATTCCCAGTCCCACTTTCTTCCATTCCATTTCCCACCGCTCCATAAAATCACATTTTATTCACATTCAAAATTATCCTCCTTTAATTAACCAAGTGCTGGAATAATTAATTATGTGAGCCAATGTGAATCATCAACCTCTTCTTCTGTACAACTAGAGTCCTGTCTGTCTTTCTGAGTGTGCAATGCAAAGCATCCCTGGAGGAGACTGTTGTAGTTGTAACGGCTCTTACTTTTTTGTCCATTCTGTCCAGTTTGTTCGTCATCTGCCAGCGTCCAATCCTTCTAATTTACAAGAATAACTGGGCGCTTTTTTGGCCGCATCGTATTATTATTATTCTTCGTGTCCAGCAAAACTGCTGTGGAAAAGGAGCGAGCAGGAAGAGTGTGAGTTGAATAGTTGTGTAACAGTTGTAACAAAATCATCAAGAATATGCCTGGTGTGCCCTGTTCCTACGGAGATGTGACCCGGATTGACCTGGCTATGCCCTTCTTCCTTCGTGACGATGCCTTTGTCAGTTTTAAAAATAGCAACTATGGTTGGGAAGCTGGCCGAGATATCACTGTGCTCGTCAAGACCGTTGAAAGAACTACAAACAAAGCTCCGTTGAATGGGTCAGTCCCAAAGATATTAATAATAATATGAAAAAGTTTAATTTTATTCAACTTGACATTTCCCTTGAAATAATCATTTCTAAGAAAATCCATTTCCGGATTGAGTATTGCAAGGGGGAAAATATGGAAGAATTTAAGGATGAAAAATAAATATTATTGATCCGATTAATTTTTTAGAAGCGTTCAAGGGATGGACGAGGACAGTGTGGGAGGTTGCCCATTGGAATGCCCCTTTGACCCCAATGAGAATTTCGATGATGCTATCAAACCAAATTTACCCGAACCAATTTTTCCGGGCTTGGATTTCTCAACAGATTTGTATGACTCGATGGAACTTCAATCTTGCAGGTTGGCAAATATTAATGGGAATCACGTAGTGTTCAGACCATGTGTACTCATAAGTCCTTCCTGATCATTCATCCAGCTTATCTGTAGGTTTCAACGTGATTTTATTATCCTTCCAGAGTATTGGTAAAGAAAATCTACGATGGAGACGAAGAAACATTACAAAATCTGAGATTGGACAGAGTGGCGGGTAAACGATCCTTTCAGAATCCCATTTATGTTGCATGTGATGGGTCACCAAACGCCAAAGACTTGGTCATGATTGGTTTCGATGAAGAGAAATTTTTGGAATTGAGAATGATGGGACCGTACAAGAGGCAGTCCACTCAGTTAAATCTAGACTTGTTTTTGGCTTATCATCAACATCTACCTAATGTGGTTAGTACTGCGATTCACATGAGTATTTCTATCTCAAAATTTATTTTCCACTCTGCACCTTTTGGTATTTAGGTTCAAGCCTCAGTCAGTCGACAGGTTCATGCAGTTTATGAAAAACCTCATGGGCAGTATCCGGCCAATGGAAAACTATTCATAGAATTTTTATGGCCGGACCCCAAGGCATTGTTTGAGACCCCACCGCCACACAGTACTCATGTTAAACTTGTGAGTTTGCTATTTCATTCGCATCTTCTTACTTATAAACATGAACTTGTTCGTTCCATTACTGTTTTTTATTATTCTTTCTGACTGTTTGTTAACGATCTGTTGTTGCAGGCCGTGAAACCAAAAGCTGGAGATGCAAATCCGTGTCTGGTGAAATTGTGGGAGGAAATCAAAGCACTTGATTCTCTCATTGAAACCTACGAGTCTGGTGTTGATTTTAACGGAACAGCTCTCTTCTCTTCAGTCATAGAAAGTACAAGTCCAGCTTTAGACTCGGTGAAAAATCTGTTAAGTCAGCCTTCAGTTCCAAACTGGAAAAAAGGACTGGGTATGCCGAGTATAAAATTATATTCTAGCTTTTTACACCATTGCAACGAGAATTGAAAATTATAATAATTGTTTTTCAGAGCTGTCTGAGACTATCGATAGTGTGTTAAGAAGAGTAGCAGAATTAGATCGGAGTGACATTGATTTCACGGATCAGCTTTGGAATTCCATTAAAGGTGAACTTGGAAAATCATTATTTTTATTTAATATTCTAAACGATCAGTCGTCATGGAGTGGAATTTAATTATATTTTTTGCATATTCAAGCTGTCACGCAACCTATGGATCTCTGTGAGTGCTTTAACTTTGTCTTTTCCGCCGTGGAGAGGAAATTATATCGGCCATATGTAAGATCCAATAAAGTAACATTCATATTTGTAGCTGTAGTAGATTGAGTATTAAATGTTAATATAAATTTTGCAGATATTCCCCTCGAATACCACGATGGTCAATGGTATGCTCACCATGATTGGCAATACCGCTGAGAATTATAGGACAAAGATGAACGTTAGTTACGCCCTAGAGCTGGCTATAAACTGTGGAATCCATAAGCTCTACAAAGACTATTTCTTCGTCTTATCATGTAAGGCAACCACTTCCGCCTCCTAAAAACTGATTTTCGACTCGATAACTGTGCAAATAATTTTATTGGTCAATTATTACTTGAATTTAATTAATTATTACAGCATGCAAGCTGGCGGATCAGAATGATCTACGATTTTTTGCACCTCAGGGAAAGAGCTTTAAAGAGTCGCTGTCCAATGTTAAAAAGCTTCATGCAATGCTGGAAGTCTTATGTTTATCCAAAGACCGGCTCGCACTCAGCGCTCTGGAGCAAGAAGGTCAAACTCGAGTGCTGCTCAAGTATTTCCATGATAATAAACTGGACTGGCAACATACCTTCCATTTCGACGTTCCTTACAATGCCGTAGGAAATTTCCTTACTGGGTAAACCAAACCTTTAATCATCATCATCACCACTATCGTACTGCTTGCTTGCCATGGTTACAGTCAATTTATTTTTTCAACTGACCAACATTAATTTGCTGTTGTTAATTGATTATAGGACCCACCCTGTATACTGGAACCTCAAACTAGAGTCTTCGACATCACACAGGATTATGCGCACGAATGCTATCCTCTCCAGAGATTTTTTCGTCGGGCATGCCAAAAAGTTTTATGTTAACGGTAAGGGAAAGTAGCATTTCTCAAAATCTCCATCATAATCTAGTGAAAGACACATTTAAATTACACAAGTTGATTAATAACGAGAATTTTTTGTTGCAGCTAATGGACTGATCCCTCGTGGTTATTATCTGTATGTCCATCGAATTGCCCAACGGAAGATATGATGAAAAAGCTGTAAATAATATTCTAGAAAAATTAGAATTTTTCCCATTACCTTCTTTTCCTCTGTTACCATTTGAAAAAATCTTGGAAAAGTCTACTTCGGAATCGACTCGAATGCAGCGTAATTTTTATTGCAAATTATTATTATTGTTATCTTAGATCCGAACCTGTCGCGGAAAATATGCCACGTTATCATTTTATGTTGGTTATTTATTTATTAATTATTATTGTTATTCCGTTTTAAGATTGAAAGGTGTACAAGTCTGATTATTGCGAGGCCGTAGCAAAATATGGCGTAAAATGTAATTACATGGTCAACATAATAATTACTAGCGATTATTATTCCTGTGTGAAAATTGCTGCTGGCTGCGTTGAACATTAGTTCGCACCTTCTCATTGCTCTTATTCCTTGCAGCAGTATTTGGTGACCCAAGTAAATTACAAGAGGGAGGAGATTACTTTTAATCCGTTCTCAAATCGTCATCGTCTGTATCATTGCCTTTTTTCGTGTGAAAATTGATTGAGAATTTTAAGGAGCAGTTAAATATTTGGCTACTTGTTGGGGCAGTAATAATAATTATTAGCAGTCAACGATCCTCTAGGCCTGAATGTCAACTATTATTAGTAATAATAATGATATGTTTGTGTCTTATTTTTATACATTCTCGTCGTGCTGGTGGTCGCTGGAAAAAGCGTCTTGTAAAACGTCTCTATGGTCCTATAAGCCTTCCATTATTCTCCGTAGCATTTTAGCCAGCTAGCAAAAGGAGCACACTAAAGTAATTATTGACATTTTCAGGAATAGCAGGCAGGCAGGGCAAGAGAATATAATTGTTTGTATGTGAGTCTGTGTGGCTGTGTTATTATGCATGTGCAAAGTATAGTGTGTAATAAATGGATCGAATGATATGATGATACGACGATGGTGTACAAAAAGTCTGTATTTCTTTCTATTAGTTGGTGAGTATACTTGAGCACTTTGGATTGGACCAAGGCCTTTCATTCATTCATTCGGGATATTATTAATTTATAGTAACGATGATGGTGATGAGGAGTGGGATGTGGGATCTGTGTGTAGAAATTAGTATGCATTTGTAAGCAAAGTGTCTTGATATCATTTGAACTTGGAGGATGAGTAAACACGTCGGAAGCTGTATTAAGAGATTACGATTCTTCACTTGAGATGATATTATTAGTTCTTCTATGTTCGGCCAATCTTCGTCAACTGGGTTGCATTTCTAAGGCAGTCCTGCAGAATCTCTCCTGCCTAAAAGAGCATTTAGGTCACTCGTTTGTTCTTTAGAGAACCCTTGCACAGAATGCAAACTTCTGGCGCTTTGTTACTCCTTGCGCTCATGACTTTCCTTGTGCTTGTAGTGGGTCTTCCGTTTAATGGTAAGATTTTTTATTTTATTTCCTAAAATAATTTGTAAAGCAACCAGATTGATTGACTGAAAATTAAGCTGAAGATGAGGAAGACGATGAAAATGAGCTGGGACAGACGGAGGAGGAGAAGCAAGCGGAACTGAATGCTCACGTGAGGAATATTATCAAACATTTCAAGCAAGATGATCCCCTGGGTCTCCCTCAAGGCCTAGATCATCATGTGCCGGATCCAATGCCAGTTCCAAACTTGAAAAAGGATTTTTCCGGGATTGCAATGACCTTTGAAGACCTGACAGTTCATGGCTTGAGTAAATTCCGTCTTGATCACGTACGATCTGATCTCTCTGCTCTCAAGGTATGCGGATAAGGGCCCCCTGACAATTAATCCAATTAAGGTTTTGTAATTATTTTTTTTTCTGTATTCATCAATCAACAAAACTACTGTAGGTTTCTGTGGGAGTCTCCATCGATCAGTTGAGGCTGCTGGGAAAATACTCGATGAGCAGCTGGTGGACGGGGAGGGGCTCGGGGGATTTTAGTTTGATCATTTACAATATCACGACGGAAGCGGAAGCAGGATTTGATGTTTCTCCTGAGGGCTTCCTCAACGTGGAGCAAGTCGAGATGGATTTGAAATTCAAAGATATCAAAATGAATTTCGAGAATGCCGGCTGGGTCTGGAGGTTTATCCAGGTAGGTTGAATTTCCACCACTTTGTGCATTTTAAAGGCTAATTTGTTTGGTGTAACTGCAGGGTATGGTGAATTCTATCGGGAGCTTCCTATTCGACAGTATCAAGCCCATGATTCTTGAACAAGTTGAAACGGATGTTCGTGAGACGTTGAGTCGACAAGCTAGAGATGCGCCTCTACGATTCCCCAATTCTTTGAATCCCCTTGACATGGCGCTGGCCTCAGCGAGGTATTTCTCAAAGATACAGCGTCAGCTCTCCATTTTGAATTGCTTCTTGTAAAGTTCATTTGCCCCCGTAGGAAGGAAATCAAAAAACGTGGTCTTGACCCCTTCGCCTTACCCAACTACCAATCTGCAGGCTGGGCACAGACCTTTGCCCTCACCAATGGTCAGCTAGAAGGCCTGTCAACGATACATCGAACGGGCTCTATTATTCTTGGATTTGAAGACAACATTATTTACATTACTGTCCACGTGGGAGCTGAAAATTTAAAGGGTTTGACTCGCATAGTTTCCAATTTATTCCAATTCCAAAAGGGTTTGAATAGGAAATCAAGTGGATTTGAATAATAATAATGCAGGAAAGTACAGATGGACACTGGGAATGATGAACAATTGGATGAGGAGGAACGGCGATTTGGAATTCAATGTGGAATACGTATCGGTGGCAATTAGAGTGAAACAACCTGCAAATCTTGATCTGCTGCCGGAAGTAGAAGAGTTGGACCTGGACATCGGGAACATTGCCGCCCTCTCGGAAGGGGCTGGAACGTTGGACTATGTGGCTGAAGCTCTTTTCAATATCCTTCCAAATATTTTCCGAGGTCAAATCATTGATGCAATAGAGAAACCTGTTTGTCAGGCCATAGAAGAAGAGTTGAGGAAATTAAAACTGGAGGACATGATCGAAGAGAATCTACCCAGAAAATAGTCTTAGCCTTTCAGTCATTTTTGTCACCATCAAGTTAAACACCCTCTTTTGCAACATTTTTCCTCATGGTTACCGTAAATTCGCCAGAGTTGGCGAATTTTTGTGGAAAATAAAAATAAATAAAATGCATTTAAATTAACTGGTCCAAAAATATCGCAGCAACCTTACCCTAATTCGTTCTGTCTTCTGTGTGTTTTGAACTTTGGTGCCATAAGCGCGGTGATGTGTGTGCGTGCACAAACGAAAATGTAACTTTTGAAAGTTGCATCAATTTGTGCAAATTCTCGTCGCTTAACCGTTGAGTGGAGAAGCCAAAAATGGCAGATTTTGCAAGAGAGCAGACACCAGCGCAGCTCCTGTCCCTCCGCCTCGTAAAACTTGAGAAGGACTTGGAACTTTTGACGGGAATGCAGACATTGCTGCTGTCATCTGGCGTCCAACTAACAACTACAGCTGAAAATATGGCGGACAACGTCCCTGAACGAGATACCCCGAGGGCACCTCCAAAGGCTCCAACCAAAGCAAACAACGCGTTCAAGTTACACAACTCCCGTAAAGGAGCCACACCACCACGTCCCTCAAAGCAGTTAGAAACACAAGCAAACGCCCCTACTGAAAGATCAAACAAGTCCACAGAAACAGATGAGCATGACGGTAGTTTCGGGAGTCTAGAATTACTTGAAGCGCTCAGGACGGAAAGGGAGAAACGATTAGACGTGGAAGAATCTGCGCGCCGTGTCTCCACAGAGCTCCGCCAGGTGTTCATAATTTCTGCCTCCAATTCTCCCAACGTTCCACCCAGTTTAAATGGCTAAATCAACTCGTTCTATTCAAATTTTTTAAAGGTCCAAGATGAACTATCAAGGGAGCGGGAGACGAAGCAAATGCTACTGGTGGGCACACTGCAACTGAAGAATCAAATCTCAAGTCAGGAATCCCACATTAGAGAATGTGAGTCTCAAATTAATCATCTTAAGGTACCAAATATTAATTTTCCTTTTGGGGAGACTTATTACGCCCTTGAATAATTTATCCATGTATTTTTGTAGGCAGAAACTGAAACTTTGCAACAATCTCTGGCAAATTCGAACACGGAAAGGCGAACGAATACGAAAAAGCTCAAGGACCTCATCGACACCCTCAAAGGACAGAAGAGGCTTTTGCAAGCTGACAATACGAAGCTGATTTCGGAATTGAAAACTACGAACGTACAAATGGCCCAACAGAAGCAGCAGCTTGGTTTGTACGTTTTCAATCTCTCGTGCTGACCAGAGATACCTCATCTTCAAAACTTAACTAACTAATTTGATCTTTACGAAATTCCGTTTCCAGAATGGAACAAAGTTTGCAGTCATTGGAACGGAAGCATGTGACACAGATGAACCAAATGGTCACAAAGTGTGCCCAGGTGGATAAGGAAAGACAGGACTTGGCTGTGGAGCTGCGAAATTTAACTGAAAAGTGCGATGCATCGTTGAGGGAACGAGATGAGATGAAAGCAGAGTTGACATCGATCAAGAATGGAAGCGAGCGGGATGGGATGCTCAAGGAGTGCCTCTTGAACAAACTCAAGTCGGACTTGACACTTCAGAAAGAACAGTTTGAGGCTCAGATCAGGAACTCGCAACAGGTCATTTCAAAAACAAAAACACTAATCCTTCAAGTTCGCCAGGAGCGCGATGAGCTGAAGGATTTATTGACAAAGTGTCAAGCCAGTAACAAAGAACTGGGTCTCAGAGCTGATGGAGCTGTTAAAAATTACAAAAACTTGATGGTCCACTATGAAAATTTTAAAAGTAAAATTAAAACTGCACTTGGCCACAGTCATGAGCATCTTGAAAAGCTGAAAAAAGAGAATTCTAACCTTAAGTCTTTGGTTGCAACGCTAAGGAAGGAAAAATCGGCGCAGAATGAAAGATTGCTTGAATGTGAAAATGAATTTATGCGGGAAAAATCTGGATTCGAGGAGAGAATCAAAAGTCTGGAGGGCGAAAATGAAACTTTAAGGTAGCAAACAGTATCTTCTGCTAGAAAAGCGTAAAAAGTTTTATCAAGGCACAAAAATCACAGTTTTTAAATCCTGACTTGGCCAGATCCGATCTTTCCCGCTGCGCGGACAACTTCCGCGTCCTTCAAAAAGTTTCCGAAGATCAGACCCAAACAATTCAGACTCTTCGTGGGGAGAAGGAGGAGCAACGAAAGTTGAAATTCCAGTTGGAGACTCAACTTCGAGAACGAGATGCCAACGAAGCTGGGCTGGCGCGAAAGCTAGAACAGGAGCAGCGACGGAGCGCGAGGTTAGAAGAAAGTCTAGAAGAATATCGCAAGAGACTCACCGCGCTGGAAGAAGAACTTCGGGAGCACAATTGTGAGGAGTATGTGGAAACAAGTTTGAAGAGCAAGTTGAAACAAATGGAATGCGAGGTGAAAGAGCGCTACGAGGAGTGGCAGCATGCGCTGGACGAGGCCCGAGGCGAGAAAGAAAGAGCGCAAAGGGAAGCGCGGTAGGAAGTTCAAGTGTCTCTCAAGAGTTACAATTTTGCTAATGTCACTAAAGTTGTTACAACTGCGCAGGAATTATCAAAAAATTGCCGAAGAGGTGAAATCTGACTTTGAATCGCAATTGATGGACGTGAATTACAGGTCAAAACAAGAAATTCAGAGGCTCAAGACGGAGAGTAAGCGAAATTTTGCGGACAGGGTGGCAAAAGTATGGCAGACGCAGAGTGCTTATTTAGCATGTAGGCTATAGTTGCAAAAATAATATTTTTCTTTGTCTTTAGATTCTAGAACTTGAAGCAGAGCTGGAGCAGAGTAAGGCGGCTGCGAATCAAATACAGCAGAATTTGTATGCGAAGATCAAACAACTGCAATGCGCGCTGAGCGCCTGCGTTGGTTCAACCTTCGGATCCGGGCTTGGAGGCACAGCAATGAACGCAGGGCCAAATCCATTTTCAAATTTTATGTAGGGTTTTAAACGAATTTTTAGTGAAATGGTGACTGTAGACGCCCCACTTCTAATTTACGGTCTGGATTAATGCTATTTTTCTGTTTCTTTTTCAACAAATTGTTAAATATATTCACAATGTGATTTAGATTTTGAAGATACTGAAATGGGATCACCAACTTTATTTTTATCATGCAATAAATCGTTTATTATCAAGACCTTTTGTGCAAAGCTTAAATGATGAACGCGTAACATTATTCTTGATTATGTCAAAATAAGGATCATCAAACTTATTGTAGAAGAATTAATCCTCCAGCATTGCAATCGCCCGCTCCAGCTCCAACTCCCAGTCCTCTGCGTTTAATTATCACTATTCGTTAATAAAAGTCATTCACAACTTTGTAGAATAACACAAGATTACCTTTGCCTGCGTCTTCCACATATTCAGCCGGAGGTGGCGGAGGTGGCAGCTCCTCTTCGTCTACATTTCATTATTTTTCGGTCTTTGAATTATGCTTTCGTTCACATAAGTTTGTAGAGCAAGACAAAATCCCCTTACCGTCTCCTCTCCCATTATATGATGATGAATTTGCTGGGGCACCGATGACTGGGTCTCTCACAATGTCAAGGTGTGAGGTACGATATCCGGGCGGGGATGGCGGCGGTGGAGGCAGTTCCTCGTCGTCTGCGTTTAGTTATTTTTGTTTAACTTGAAACATTATTTTATGGCTCACCTGAGTCTGTGGGACAACAGAAAATGCCGTTACCATCTTCCTGCTCTTCCTCATCTCCTGACAAACCCATGATGGGGTCCGGGAGGATTTCATCAGCCAGGGAGGAGCTCGAGACGAACGTTGTATCCTCCGCTCTTTCTGTTGGTTTCTCCTCTTTTGACGTACCCGACGCGGGTATTTTGGGGAGAGACACGGGGATTGGTCCCTTATTCAACTGTTTCATTTTTTCTATTTTCGTAGACATCTTTACAGAACTGTATTCTCGTTGACTTGCGGATGATGTGGACGTTATTGATTGAGAACTTTGACGATTCACACGAATATCGTTAGAAGGCAATGAGGAACCCTCCGTTTTCATATTGAACCCAACGTTGTCAAGCACGCTGTAATCAATGGATTTTCTAAAGTACTGAGAACCAAGTTGTTTGGCCTGACCCGCATCCACGTTAAGGCTCCTCGGAGGGCGATTTGTGAACTGTTTTTCCATTGTCATGGCTCCCACATGTCCCCGAGCAATTTTCTCCTTCTTCATGGAAATGTCCTGAGGAGAGATTCAAAGTGAAAGAAATAGTAAATGCTAAGCAAGACCACTTGTTACATTTCCAGGACTCACGAAGGCAATCTGTGTCCCGCATGACGTGAGCTGGTCCAGAAGATTTGCTTGGGAATCGAGTAGCCGAAGAAAAGTGTGTGAGAAGATTGCCACTTCGGAGGCAACTGCTTCAAGGCTCTGTGACAAGTATTTTTGCATTTCCTTGGTCACCGCTGATTTGTCTTTTGCCTACAAATAATAACATGTATGGATGGAGCTAGAGCTGGAAAAGAGCTGTATGTAGGGTTTGAGAATTTCAGATTCCACTGACCTCCACATGTTTGGTCCGACCGTATTCAGCCAAGCGTTGTAACTCAGTGTGAGATCTTGCCAGCCCTTGCAGGGCGTCAGGAAGCTCAGTTTCTAACAAGTTGTTAATATCGTCGATGGACATTGTTGACTGCAGCTATCAAAGCACAAGTTTGCTCGTCTATAAATGCTTGACTAAAAGTTTGGTTTTCCTTGTGTGGCTGTGGTTTCAATAAGCTTCCTTCTGGTTTCTCATTCGTCAAGGAATCTCAGCCCTTCCTTGTGAGTTATTGAGAACGATTGCCCATTGATGATGAACAGTTGAGCAGACAAGGATTGCGATTGCATATTATAAATCAGTGTTTAGAGCTAAACAAGTTTCCGTCGGTCGCAATTTTATTCGTTGGTTGCACAGGACGACACCTAATTATAGTACTATTAGTCTGAATCAGAACCCCTTGTCCCCAGCCTCGCTGGAGCCTTAATGATGGAGACACGTCCGCAACGTTTCCAACAAGTTTGGGCTGACGAAGCCATGTTGGCTTTGATTATTTTTCTATATTATTCATTCTTTCAAAATCGCTTTGTGATATGACGGAAAGTTGGAGGCTGTCCTCAGACTTGTGAGACAAGATTGCTATAATAATGTTCAACGTTCAACTTTTTCGTCTTCTCACCACGCTTCGCACTTGCCAAGGTATGCATACATTGATTCAGCCAAGTTGCCAAAGGAGCTTCCTTCACATCGTACAAAAAGACCTTGAAA
>JAQFYD010000922.1:0-14451 GCA_034694225.1 Bourletiella hortensis
TAAGAATACTTCAGTTTCAGCAGCCGCAGCATCTTCCTTCAGATACCTACGCTTATCGGGCCAGTTTCTTCGTAATAAATTCTGCGCGAATTGCCGTCTTGAGTCTACACTCGCACTTTACGTTACCGAAGTATTAACAGGTCGTTACAATGGATGCCCTGGAGCAGCATGCCTTTTCTCAGGTAGTTGGTCGCTGAACTTAATTTTTAGATGTCTGGATGTCAAATCTGGATCTGTATGTCAATGTTGGTGATGTTTTTTATATAAAGTAAATGTTACCTACAAACTTTTTTGAAAACACAGGGAGTATTCTTCAAGAAATGCAGAAAGCGTCGTGCAGAGAAAATGGAAGGGGACGAAGTATTTTTGACAAAATACTTTGGTGGGTTTGGATCTCCAAGTGACACCATTGGCCTGCGGTACGACTCCTATAGAAATAACTTGCGAAGTCTAAAAGAAATCCTAGAGGTAGATCAATACGTTCTCGAACGAAGAATTTGGGCCATTTTCAAGGCTTGTATGGAAATTCCGTTAATCCCATTTTATTATTTAAGGATGCAACAAGAAAGTGGACCACTGGTTTCGTCAGCGAAGTTGTTGATTTCGTTAGTCACGCAAGAGACTCCGTTGATGCTTTAGGAGGTCTGGTGACACCGATTGCATTTTTAGTTACAGGTATGACATTGAAGAAGTTTGGATAGCCACCAAAGCCTATCAGGAAATAATGCATTTTATCGACCATCATCGAACTCTCAAATCTTATTCCTGTGTGTGCAACTTGAAAACCGCTTTGATTGAAAATTGTCTTACTGTTCAGGAATGCTCGGAAATGAGAATCAGCGTCTAATGGCTGATCTACTGGAACATTTGAAAATCATGTCACCGCATGTGGCAGCGGTATCCTCTAGCAAGTATACAAATATTAAGACCGCGTTCCAAAGTGTTTGTCAGCAACTGATGTGTGATAAAGAACACCCTGAAAGTACTTCATGCAGCAGCGAGGATGATGAAGTCGTTAAAAATTTGGTACAGATGAAGATCCCTGACAGAAAACGTTTCAGTGCCAGTGAGCTGAAATTATGGTATCGTGCTGTGCCACGACCTCCCATTATAATAACTGTCGAAGATGCAGATATACTTCCGGTAGAGGCTGTGCAAGATATTCTGATGTCATTCAGGTATATTACTTATACGTTCTTTGGACACAGTGACAAGAAGATTTGTTCTTCAAATATGTTCATTTCTTTGATAGTTGCATTGAGATTCCTGTGGTTTTTGTTGTGGGGATAACTAAATTCTCCGATAGTTTTGATTCCTACGTTCCTGGAAAATGTCCCACGACGTTTGTTTACAAAACCTTCGAGATGAAAGCGGGTGAAGAAAGAATGATGGGAGTATTAAGTGAGGTAATTTATCATGTTTGCCAAACATCTCGTATTATTATGACAATAACTATCATAAGATAATCTACGTGACGATAAAATAACTTGCAGGTATTGTGTCCGCGTAAAATCAGTGTTCAGCTAAGTGGAAAAATCATTCGCTACATATGTAAGATTTGTATTGAAGAGGAGCTATCCTTAACTAAACTGGAGATGATATTGAAGGTAGTCGAAAAATGTGTTGGTGTTTTACCCGTTTGTAATTTTTTTATTACGCTCGCCGATTAAATAACTTCCTATTTTTTTTGATCAGTTTTGCTTCCTGGAACATCACAAGTTACCCGAATCAGCCCTCTGTCAAGATACCTCTATTCTCGGAGACAAGGCCCCTGCATCCTTTGAAGCCGTATTTTCAAGTCAGAACACTCTAGAAACTGCCGGAGCTAGAGGTGCTGGAGCCTCGCAGATCTCAGCAGTTTCTTCTCCCCGAAAAATGGCTCGTCAAACTGGCTTGCTTTTCCAAAACTTGAAGGAAAATGTAACGGATTTTAAGCGTCGACGCATAGAATGGCATATGGGCACGAAGTTGCTTTTTTGTTTGCTGGGTGGACTATCTGGAGCTCCTTTGTCCTTGACTGTATGGCTTTATTGCTTTATCGGTATAAGAAAATTTCACGCCTTTCATGCTTATTCAATTAAATTTTTGGCTATCGTTGACAGTCTGTACCAGCGATTCATGTTTCAGCATGGGACGGAAGTATGTTTAAGAGAGCAGACTACGATCCGGAGGGAGACAGTGAGTTTGAAAAGGGAATGAAAATGCTTGACTGCATGGCTCGTCCTCAGTTGATTACGAGACTGATAAAAGGAACTGAAATCCTCTCCGGTATACTGCAAGTCATTGTTTATTTAGTGTGAAGTCTGACTTGAATCTCTTTCTGTCATTATCTCAATTCCTATCAAAATTTTATGTTGTCTAGACCTAAATCACTTCGGGGAAGAGGTGGATAAAACTAACATTCCATACTTGAAAGACAAACTGGAAGACTTCGCAAAGAGATTAGAGAATGTTGTCGAGGAAGAAAGAAAAATGAAGGAGAGCCAGAAAATTGGGAATGGAACTACCAAGAAAATGAAATTTAAGAGCCAGGTTGAATTTCTGCAGGTAAGCCTGAGTAAATTAGTTATTTCTAAATCTACGTATCATAGCTTCTAGGGTGCAAACATTTTGGCATGCTGCGTTAACTCAACTTATACCTAGCTAAGACGTACAGTTATAGACCTAGTTATTTTGAGGGAAGAATGGACGTGTATTGAAGTGAGTTCGTGAGGCTTTACTTGGGCCTTGAACGTCGTTAAATTTCTGTAATTAATGGCTTTGGGGTTTTTTCATTTCAACAGTCTATGAAAGAAACCGTGGAGGGATCAGGGCAGGTGTATCCACGTGTACGAGAAAGTATTGTAAAAGATCTCGCGCGGGAGCTGAAGCTGTTGCTGAAGCCACTGTCGGACTACCCGGCGAGCAAAGTAAGAATTTTAATATCGTATTTTATTGACAGGATCCTAATAAAATGAATGTTTCCAGATATTTATATTTGACAATATCGATTTATTAAGTCAAGTTACATCCCCGAGATGTGCTAGGCAAATTCACGCCTCATTGGTTGAGCCTGAAAGATATTTAGAGGTAAGGTTTATGCGAAGTATATCTTGAACTTATCATGTAGGTCTTAGTGAGTTATTTGTTTTTTGCTATAATCGCAGTGTGAGGATTGTGTGAATCGCGCCGCACTGCACACGTCGTCCGATACCTCGATCGTTTATAATCTCATCGTGGAGCAAGCCATGATAAACGTGAATCTGGGCGTAATTTTCGAGGTACGTCTTGATTCCTTTAGAATTGGTAAGTAGGAGGGAACCAAGAGCATTTTATTTTTCTTGTTTCAGAATTTCAAATACAGTGTACATGAATCAGCGCTTCCGAGCTTGAATTCCAAGAGATCCCGAGGGGGTGGTCCGGGCTCATCAAACGATCCAAGTGCCCTTCTGTGAGTTGTCTGAATTTGAGGTCGAACATTATCGTTTGAAATTCAAATAATATGACGAATAATGTTTCTTTGCCTTTTGCAGTATCAGGTTCCGGCACGCTCTTACTGAGCTGGTCCATATGGGATTTATTAAGAAAACGAAATCAAGAATACATGCTGATGAAGTGACGCGCCTAAATTTTGGGCTGTGGTGAAACATCGACTGAAAGGGCGAAACCCAAGGAGCTAGCAATATACGATAAAATTTCGAATTTCGACAAGGATTTTCTCATTTGTCCTCAGAGTATTGATGGAAAGGAGAACAGTGTCTCGTCGTTTTACTTCTAGCTGCAGTGTCTTTCGAACCCAATGCAGAGGCCAGCTTCCTGGAGCCAGATCATCTCAAACGTAGTGATATTTCCCAGTTACGATGAGCTTTGTGTGTTGTCGAACGCTTGCTCTAGGAATCCTTTGTAAACATAGATTATTTGTATGCTCAGATGTGAGCTGTTACAAAATCTCTTATGAGACCTGCAAAAGAATCCTGTGCTTGGGACAATATTTTCTAATTTTTGAAACAATTTTTATTGTATTACATATAGTGTTGGTTCCTTGTATTCACAACTTTGTCCTGGGCGGCATACATAAAGCCTGTCAATTTTAATTTTAGTATTATTCTGCCTGCCATGGCACGTTCCTTATACGACGACGAAATAAACACTCAACCAGGGAATCGCTTTATGGCTTCATTTCAGTACAGAATGCATGATGCCAACAAACGCCCTCACCCTCCGTAAGCAGTGAACCAGTCGGACACGTAAAGTATAAACAGTTTACCAAAAAACTATCAAATACAAAGAAACTAATGAGCATGCACTTGAGTATTAAGACATGGTAATAATACAACGTAATGACGACGATAATTAGCAACGGCTTTAGGGACGTGGGATCCAGTGTGAACACTGTTTTGAGAATACGATGCATAAATTCATGCGAACGAACAAATAATGGTGCAGTGCATCTCTTCCCGGAAACTGGGAATCTCTGGAATGACTCACTTACCTTCAGGGACCACTGCAGTGTACATCAAGAGCGCAGCTATTACATGTCTGATATGGGGGAAATGGCCGTTATTTATCATAGTTCCTACGCCACAATCAAGGTGCTAAATAATTCAACCATTGATGTGGTTACAAGGAATGCCTACGTTGACACGAACTAGCAGATTATTAACAGCCAATTAACAAAAACTATAAGGATGCAAGCACTCAGGAAGATCGTAGGCTGCGAGAGTCCGCAGCGAAAAGTTTCCTGGGAGCACGAAGAAACAATAGTGGGGACACGCCACGTACTAAATTTACGAGAATTGTGGTGAAGTTCTTACAAAGGCTTCTGGACGGACTTTCACACAAACATTCTAGTATGCATTATATTTGTGACATTCCATGGTTCTTGTAGTAGTGAGTCCTGAAGGAATCATGAACTTATACAGCACGTGATAGGCTTAGAAATCGTTGTGAATTTACGAATTGACAAAAAAGTTGTTTCACTTTTCCGGTCACTAGGAATGATCACTAGGAACACAAATAATTATACTAAGCATAGGAATTCATCGACAACATGTGCATCCATGGAACATGGAGGTTCGTTATTTCACAGGTCCTGCATATTATGAAGAGTTGGACGGCTACACTAAACAAAAATACTTGGCATGCAGAACTGAATGGTGTTTTAAACAATGGACTTAACATGGAATCCGTGCTAACTGGTTCGGGCTATAGCAGTAGTTGGTAAAGGGAGACAGTCTATCGGTGTATCTTCTGTTGTATCATGTGATGCTAACATCGCTGAACATTTGTCCCTTCGTTACTGTTAAATCATCGTCGGGTGAGAAGGCCATAAGCCATTGCGTATCTACATGGACGGCAACTTCCTTAGCAATTATGGGCGCTACAGAACCTTAAAAGCTACTTCGGCGTTGTTGTCTTGATTGTCCGTTGTTCACACTAAATAATTATGTTGAATTATTGACAGGGCTCTAAGAAATTGCACGTTCACTTTCCATTTTAACAGATTGCAAGACTCACACCTAGTATTTTAACCAAGGTGCATATGTAAGAAATCGCATTCATGTAATCCGCGTTGTCATGGAAAAGAACTAAAAAGCGGCCAGAGTAACTGCCAAATCATAAGAATAGTTACAATGTGCTGGTACTGCTGACTACACCAGAAGCATTAGTTAACTAATAGATCCAATCGCTATGGTAATAGCGTCCTAATGCGTGTAGAAGATCATCAAGCGCGTTCTTGCTCCTACTACTATATTGGGTCTACTGTAAACATGGTGGTAGTGCTTCCTTTTTTACATCAAAATCGTAGTTATTGTTCTTTCACCACTGGAGTCATGGCTAACATGGTAGCCGACCAGTGTTTTCGCTGCCAGGAGATGGACAAAGCTAATCAATTAAGCTGCAAAAATACAAACAGTCCTATAAGACGTTTACGAAAGTTCTCCATAACATTTAGCGGACACATTCCTGTAAAATGGTAGTGTTCGTGCAATTTCGATTTTCCCTTCAACGTCAACAGTCAGATCCCTTTACTCATTCGTTGTGCTTGAGTCTTAAACTGTAATCCCTATCATGCTTTAGCCTAGGTACAGCCGACGGACTTTTAAATTTTAGGACTATCTTTTCCACTTTTACAGGCTTGGCCCTACTAATTCTCCTTACAAGCAAAAACAAGTTTGTGCGTCTATGTACTTTTTCTAATTATAGTTCAGATGAACCCCTAACACATTATTAATGCGTCTATCGTTAGGTATTATGTCACATTGAATACCCACAACAGACACAACTCCTGACTCTCTGTTATATTATACAATTATTGTAACTGAGCTTCGCTTATGGGGGCCGTGAATGAACACCCAACACGGCAAACAAATACAGACAGAATAAATTACAAGACAAGTAGTCCAACTTTCCACTGTAAATGGGTTATGTGTATGTCATAGTCTATGTTTAAAGCTCAAGGATAGGATTAGTATTAGCCTATTATATTTAATACGGCCCGTATTGTGGAATGTATCTATTTCCATGATTATTATCAGTTAAACTGGAGGGAATGGGTAAACACGCTCACTCGTAGTATAGTAGTAATAATAATAATTATATCTCTACAAAAAATATTAAGCACCTAAAGTGATGTCACAGATCGTTAGAAGGGCAGCAAAGATGCTGAGATTTGTTGATGATTTTAGTAATGACGAGACAAAGTACGTAGGTCAGATGTTCGAGGAAGAGAGTTGTAGTTGTAGTTGTTATAATAATTGGTTGAAGGGCGATGTTGGTCCATCGTTTGGTTTAGTATTGTAATCGTCAGTATCACGGTCGTCATGTGTTCAACCTCTCAACCGGATCCACAGTAAACTTTGTCCCAATCACTGCCATTCTCACCATCTACAATTTCAACAGAAAAGAAAATGTCATTTGCTTTTGCTCAGATTTGCTACTGATCAGGGCAAGGTAATTATTGTTATTACAACTTGAAAATCCTGCCTACAGTGACACATCTTCTGAGTCCCTGCGTCCAACCCAGACGACGTGTTTTCAGTTTCTTAAGACTAGCGGCAGTGATTATAATCCATGATTACTGATAGGCACGTTTCTGAATGCAAAATGCTATGATCTTGACCGATAAATTAGCAGCCTCAAGCCAGTGGCTTCAGGCTGTTAGAATTACTGGAGTGGAAACAATAAATTGTTAGTATTTAAATAAAATAAATACTCATGATTGTCACGTTTTTATTGCAGTTTTAAGGACTTTCCTTTTGGAAGGCAACATCCTTCAACAGTCTTAAACTATTGCTTGGAACACTTGAAAAACTGAATAAAAACTGGCAACTTTGAATACAGTGTAAATCAACTAATGTCCCTGTAAAGCTAACTAAACCCAAGGGATTTCCTTCTTGCCGCTGCCGCTACCATTATTCAACATTGGGGCTCTGAACATTCTCAATTGTAATAAAATAATTGTCTTTTTCACATTTCTCAGTGGGGAATGGAAGTAAACAGGGCAAGTAGCTACACAGGGTGTCCCAGGTATAGCTTTACAAGTTTAAATCTGAAAAACTTCTAAACCTCAAGGCCGATTTCGGCGAGTTATACATTTTTTTAAACCAGAATCTTCGTGTTATACAATTCACATAGGAGGTGTAGGTGTACTCATGACCAGTCCGAACGCCCTATACATGAGTATTTTCGAGCCTTTCCCCTCCCGAAGAAAGTACTGCTCGATTATGTGAGTCTAGTAGTTTCGGAGATATATGCTGTCTAACTTGGCAAATTGGCTTTTGCTTGTCGTAAGGTTACATGTTAAAATCATGAGTTTCTCTTTGAATTCATGTTATCTCCGGCAACTGTGGGCAGACTTTGAGGATTATAATTTCAAACAATAAATTTCTCAAAGATTCTAGTTTTAAAAACACTTGTTCGTGGGATTCCGAAGTTATTGACGTTCAAGGCTGTAAACCTGTATCTGGGGCACCCTGTGAAACTTAACCAACAAACTTCGCTGCTGTCAGTTTATCTGAGCTTCGAACCCACAGATTCGACAATATCTTTTATTCTGGTCCACAAGTTTCCTATGATTACTAGAAAAATGGTCACCTGCACTGCTTGGATGCAGGCGAATTCACTGTGCGTATAAAATTCCCCATTTGTGATTATGTAAGTTCTAAAAGGCCGTTTTTGTCATTCAGTTTATCGTCAGTAAAATTTACTGGCGATGGGGCCACAATCATTGCTAAAAACTGATTGCATGCGTCTCAAATACTAGGAAAAAATTAGCTATTTGGAGTATACTTACACAAAAATATAATTTTCATACATAAAATAAGTAAAGCGTACTGGACATTTTAAACTTCTAAAAGTATCCTTATGGGTCTGGTATGGTCGAGGCCGTTAAAATTGTTGAACAAGGAAAGGTCTCTGACTGGCTTCCGCTATAAACAGTACCTGCCTCTATTCATAAACCATACGTAAGTACAAAAGGGAAGGGACGGTTATAAAATCCGAGATTCTAACACTCTTCGGAATTTCACGACGTACAAATTTGGCCTTATTCACACGATAATAATGTGAACTGATAACAACAAACCTAAAATGGACGGAATCATTGCTCCTCTGTCACGCAGAAACTGATTGTACATTCTCTTGTGTTCATCTTGAATAACATATGAAGGGAAATAATAATTAACAAAAAACTAAAAACTGGAATAACATAACATTACAACGACCATAAATTATGTCTTGCTCTGCTACACCCACATTTACAAAATAAATAATTGTTTTGAAGACATATTGCACTTCCATTTGAATAAAATGACTGATTCGTGACGATTCTGGTCGGAAGAAACTACAACAACTTGCTGCACAAACAACCCTCATTATGACAAAAATCTGCAACCTGATGGGGTCTACCCATTCGTTATCTTCTGCTGTCTAATACCCGTACAACTCACTGTGCAGCATTTATCGGCAATATTCTTGCCTATAGCACCCTCTTAAATATTACTACAAAGAATTAATCGAGGACACCAAAAAAGCTTGAGGCCATCAACAAAAATAATTGCTTCACTTATTATTACTTAAACTGTAAGATGCAGCAGGACGCTGGTCATCTTATGCGATTTCCGGAATCCACTGGAGCAGCAGCGGGAGATTGTTTGGACTGATACTACGTACTTTGCGTTTCTGATCTTGGTAAGAAGTGTGTAAATGTTTTAACAGCCCTCACAAGTGATCATCATCATCCTGGATCACAAGCAGAAAAAGGTAAAATTAAAAAAGCATAATAAATTAACACTAACCTGTAGGAATGATAGGCAAAGACGTCAGTGTTTTTGTAACTGTTTTGGAAATTTTGTTTAAAAATTTTGAGTAACATATTGGACGGGTCAGAAGAGTCAGTCAGTTGTCAGTTGTTTGAGTTCCTCCTCCTGAACGTCAATTTTTATACGCTTACATTGCTGATCCACGGCTCCGCTACTACCTCCGCCATTGCTCCCTTTTGCACTGACCCCGCTGTGACCTACAGCACCAGTTCCACTTCCACTCCCTGGACTTTTCGAATCTTGAGGTTCAGCTGGGAAAACTTTAAGCCTCATTCCGCAAACCTCTTGACCATGAAGCACCTACACCGACAATGTATCCATTTCAGTAATTGCATCAAACCGTACTTTTATTATTTTCCAAATCATGTCAAACTCACGTTACGAGCCTCATCAGCGGAACTTTTACTGGCGTACTTGGCGTAGCCAAAGTTCTTTCCATTGAGCATGAATATGTCGATTAGGTTACCAAACCGACCGAAAGTGTCTTTGAGAGCGTATATAGGAGGTGGACTCGGATGGCACACAACGAACAATCTGAGTAATTTAAATTTAACAGTTTAGTATAAATCACTGAGCATAAAATATTAACCTCTTCGTATTGCACATTTAATCATAGTTACCTTTCCATGACGGGTGAGTCTATAGGGGCTAGCGGCTGTGGAGCAGGTAGTTTGACAGAGCAATAAGATGGGTCATACGATTCTCCAGCACCAGCATGAGAAATATGATGAGTAGCTGCAGCACTGAGGCCAGCAGCTTGGATAATCGATGTAGCTTGTGCAATTGTTTCGGCCAAGGTGGCGAGGTCCGGAGTAATCGATGCGCCACTTCGATTAACGGGCAGCAAAGCATTGCCACCACCTCCACCGCATATGGCCCCATTATGATTCATGTTACCTTGGACTGGAATGCTATATCGGCTACTGGAAGATTGTGCTGGTGAGGATACATTGGGCGGTCCAGCTGGTCCTAGAAGTCCTGTGCGACTATGAGCATGAGCATGGTGTGGCACCCCCAGATGACCAGGATCAGAACCTCCTGATGCTTCAAACTTAACAATGAGACGGTGACCCGGTGGATACTCAAACCCGTGTAACTTTTCTTTTGCATAAGCTGCTGACTGTAATGAGTTGTACACTACGGTAGCATAACACTGCCTCGTCTTGGGGTCATGCCTGGTATTGCAGTAGTCTAGACCAGGAAAGAAGTCGCACAGCCGCCAAAGTTGATCCTGGTTTAAAGATCCATGAGCAATAACTGTCAGACGATTAGATACTCCTAAACTGGCACCTGACGTGCCTGATATACTCAGTGGTACGGATTCTAAAGGATGGTGGTGGTGATTAAGTATTGATTGATAAGGCTGCTCTAACGAGTAGTCGTGTAAATCATCTGAAACATAAAATCATTCCGTTTAGACCATATTCCTTTAGCATGTTAGCTTAATCAACATGATTATATTGTATTTTCTCACTTGGACCAGTCGTTGAACCATGAGCACTACTGTAACGATCATCAACCAGTGGTTTCTGAGGTCTGGGGTCTGCAAAAACTGGCTTAAAGCTTCGATCACAACCTTCATATGCTTTGGCTGCATGGGATATCCTATAAAGCAGTACATAAAAAATTGCTAAAACTTAAATTATTGGAATATAGTGGAACTTGTCTGCTGCAGGATAAGTTGAAATTTTCAGAGAAGAGGGTTCGCAGGACTCTGATGCACAAAGATGGGCATTTTAGAGTGGTCTAAAGAGGTCACAGTTATTACTCCGTCCTCTGAACAACTACTGCCCTCACAGCAGAAATGTTCCACCAGGGTTTTAACTTGATTAGAGCTACTGCACTTACCTATGAAATTTTACGTATGCATAACCTTTACTTTCTTTGGTATTTCTATCGCGAACTATATTACAATGTTCAACATCCCCAAACTGAGAAAAATGTTCTTTTAAGTCAGACTCAGACATAGACTTGGGCACAATAATGAAAAGTCGAAGGAGGCGTTCCTCTTCATTGGTCTCCCTTCGTGACCCTTGGTCCCTGCTGTTAGCTATTAGCACCTTTAGAGACTTCGCATTGTTTCCGATAAATTTTCCATTCATTTCTTCCATGGCCACAGCTGCCTCTGATGTCTTCGCATACTTTATGTAGGCTACCCCTGTGAAATAAATAGATTTCTTGTCGTAGCAGTTTCTTATTAGAAAAACTTATTTGCTTCCTCTGCACAATTCTATACAGTGAAAGCTTTCAAATTTTTACAACATTTCTACAGGTGACCCAAGCCTGAAATGGAAACTCAAATGGCCTCGCTATCTTAAACTGTACATTTGTCGCATGACATTATCGGTCGTAATCGGGGCCATAAAATTCTTTTCACCAGTACCGCTGATCGTTGTTCAGTCTTTCCTTATTACACAGAGATGTGTGTGCATGCCTTTGCATCTTTGAAAAGAGAAAAACTGTCCGCCGAAATCACTGGACATCCTTGATTTAAAGTACAACTCAGTATATTTTGAAGTAATCGGAAACATCAGGAGAGTCTGAAAAACCTATCTTGATAACGGATTGTACTCTTAATGTTCCCTCTTCTAAACATTCAGTCCATTTGTTTACGATTGCATACATCATCATCCTCAGCAGTTTTCTTTGCCTGCTTTCGAAATTACATTGTTCATCAGCACAAATGATGTTTCTTATTTGCTGTTTGAACATCAGCATCATAATAGCGTGTAGACAATAAAGTTTTGAGAGGAATATCCGCGTTCTAACTTTCACTTTCACCAAGAAAATCACTACGGCGGCTTCGGTGCATTGCACGATAGCCGTGACAGGATGTGATACCCCTTGCCCTTATTTTTGCATAAAACATTACCCCTGTCGCGTTCCACAATATGAGAGGCTTGCACCATCCCAATTTTGAAATGCCATATTTTTGAGAGGAGCTAAGTCCTGAAAAGTATGTTGCCAGCGGCGGAAGATGATGGTTGACACAAGTTTGGCCTAAAAATGCATATGGTTGAGGTTTTTTATCATGATTGATTACCCTTAGATTCGCCTGAAGCTTTATCTTTGACTATCCAGAGTTCCTTTATGGTGCCGAATTTATCAAATGCTTCCTTCAGCTCTTCTTCGGTAACATGGCGACCACACAAAATAAACAGTCTGGAATTGGGAGGGTCATCATAACTCTGTTCCTTTGAGTGACGACTTGATTCGGAAATACTTGCACTATTTGCAGCTTCTTTTTCTCTGGAGTCGCGCTCGAAGTATCGTCTCTTATCGGCCATTTTGTTCGGTCTATCATGTAACAATAAAAAATCACTGCTTAATTCATACACATCCAGCAGCAGCACCACTACCACAATCCCACGGACACACAGAAGAATAATATTAACTCACACACACACCTTTCCGCAGCAGCGACTACATTCTGCCTGAGAAACAAGTTCATTCTATCCCAATGATTACTACTGCCACTTGCTTCCAACAAGCACCGAGCCACATAACAACGGCTCACGCTCAATCCAAACTCTTTTCTCCTCTCGTTTTTCCAACCCTCATCTCATTTGCCTTAATATCAGCTTGCTTCACAAATCTTCGCCACAAGGGGACTGCTTTACTCCTCACCAGCAACAAACTATAGCAAAGGTAGCTCATTCAGTTCGCAACTAACTCAGTCTTCTTCTCAGCCAGCTATAGTCACAAACATGCAAACAGAGCCACAACAAAAAAAAGCAGCTTTCAAATGGTGAGGAGCATAATCTTTAGGTTTTGGTTAAAGGAATGCTCAAGTAATAGATACAAGAGGGTATCATCAGAGACCAACCTGCAGCACAAGTTGTAGCAAGAGAAGCAGGTTCGCACGGTTAGTAATATTCAAAGCTCGTCGGAGACCTTTACAGTATAGTAGACTCTTCAGTAGACTGGCATTCATAAAAAACCCTACATAACTCGCTTTGTCCAAAGCTTTTCTATCCTATGGCCCTTCTCTTCTTCTCATCCCTGTAGCATGCATATCCCTTTCAAAACAACAAAAACAGCCCTCTAAAGGACTATAAATCCCCAGTCCTATGTCGTACATCCTCCAGCTATAACAAATTTACTAGTACTACTCAGCCAACACATTCCTTCATTGATGGAGTTCTATCGTCTCACTTGATGCTATTGAACCACACTAATGGTGATACTCACTCATACATATGTAGCTTAAATGAAGGAAGCTATACACAGGCTCAAAGCAGACTCAAGCTTACTGCCTATAGTAGGGATGATTCAAGCAAAGACGCTACTCTGTACTCAAAGACGTGCATGCCAGGATAAGGATGCCACATCAACAACACCATTTACAAATTCTTCATTCCATTCCCATTCATTCAAACAGATACAGCCTGCAGCCTTAAATGAACCAGACAGGTGGAATGAAATGCAAACTAAAAGGTTACAATGCAACACGTCGCTATGCACACCTCAGTCGTATCGTATCAAGACGTACCCGAAACGCCTTGCGAGCACTGGGTTAGTGGCTGTATTTATTAGGATAAAAAAATTCAATGAATTATACTTCTGTACGATGGATTTAAAGCAGGATCAAAATGACATATAAAATTCTGCCAATCCATGTCACTATACGGCTGGTATTCACTCAGGTGGCTCCCAAATTGAAGAAGCATAGCCTCTTTAACTATGACGCTTAACTATCACTACTGAGACCCGTAAAAATCCTTTTTATTTTCAGCCCTTAATTATTATGTTTTTCGACCAATCAAATTATGCTTTTTCTGCTGATAAAATTATGAAGCTGCGTTTCACCTAAGCTTGCATTTTTCGCAAAATTTGTAGAGAAATTTGCCGTTTTATTATAATATTGGCAAAAAACAGGGAATTGACACACTTTCAACCATAAAGGGTGTCTCGCAACCGACCGGCGGAGCACAAAAGGAGACTGTTGGACATTTCCTATAAATTGCAAGCAAAGGTTAGGTTAACCTAACCTTATATATGGCTAAAGCAAAATATGGCAACTTCGACATATTTTTGTTAAAAAGTCAACAAAAATCTGAAAAATCGAGCTTAACTCGGTCTTTCAGACTCGGCTTCTCAAATAATAAGCGGGTTTCCGCTTATTTGAGCAATTTCTGCTTTAAAAGTG
>JAQFYD010000923.1:0-14451 GCA_034694225.1 Bourletiella hortensis
AACAAGCTTTAGAGAACGAGGCTGGTTTGGTTTTTCAGTGCGATAGAAGGATATGACATGGATTTGCATTTCGACGGGCACGCAGTAATTTTTTTAGGCTGTACTAATACATGACACGAATATTCGTGGAGAAGTTCAGGTTCATATTTCCATACGACTAGAGTTTTTTTAGTTTAAATCTTATGGTAATTTGTATATGGCATTTCTTTGTCTGCTTTGTGTGGGTATTCCAGTCGTTCAGACAGAAAACCCACGTTTTGCAGTTCATTTCATGGGAGAAGAAGAAAAGAGTAAGAAGATTGCTTGAGTCAGAAGTGTAGGACAACTCGACTACGAACAAGCCAGTCTCAGCGTGGCGTCCAGTTCCCTCCAAATCAAGACCTCGTATGTGTAACACTGCGGAGTCAGCTGAGTGAGAGACTGATTGAATCGCAGTTGATTACCATTGTTTGTTTTTTGCTCTCTGATTTTCCGTCGTATAAAATTTGTCAGTGTCATGAAGGAAAATTGACATTTTATTAGGAAAACTGTTCCGGAAAAGAGGGAGAAGTCGGTCAGGAGGGTAAGTTGTTGTAATACTTGCATGTGGACAGTGGTGGCGTAATTCATTATGCATACAATATTGAAATGACATTAGTGAGCACGAGGGAAGTAAAATATTTAAATGTTTGAGAGCCAGCAAATTGCTGCTGGCGTTATGGTAGCTCGTACGCTCGTTTCTTCTCCAGTTTGTAAGTGTAACTTGGAGCGGAAAAGTGTTTTCTTCTTCGTCAAGCTGATGTTGTTGGAAATGCATGAAAAGCAATAGTTAGACGTGGTATAAGGAAGGTGGCTTCGAAGGAAGGATATGTTGAACTTATTTTTACGACGACTGTTTGATTGATTTTAGGATTTGACGTGGCTGCTGGTCCTGGAAGGAAAGAATTGATGAAGTGCTTGGATCATTTGGATTTATGACGTTTTTGGGTGTAGTAACTTCTTTGAAGAGGGATTTAGTTGTTTGGGAGCTTCTGTGAAAATGGAAAGCGTAAAATCATTGTTCGATCGATTATTTCAAGTACTAGGGATCGGATTTTTCCAGAAACTTGTGGGTAAGCGGAAACAAATACAGTTAGAGGATCTTATGGATGCTTTTGGCTACAGTGTGGCGAATAAGAGGAGGATTGGAGTCCAGTATGGTGGTGGATGATTGCAGTTGTTGTCTTGTTTATATTTAGTTAAACCACATCCTACGCTGCGATTTCACCGTAGACTCGGGAAAAATATTAGGGTTGATGAGAGCCGCTCCATTGCTCTTCGAACGGACGACTTTCAGCATGGAATTGTATTCACAAGTCGGCCAGTTGAATTGAACGAGTCCGTAAGTGCGGTCTTAGATGAGTACGTTTCATGCTAGATAAGATGACGTAGCTAAGGGAAGAACTTGTGTTTTCATAGGTCTGCCTGAAAATTCTGAAACGGAACAATCAGTGGAAGGGTCCGCTTTGCTTTGGGTTTACTGATATAGACCCAGCACTGCTTAGGACAGAGGAATTGGAGCGTGCAAGAGGTATGAGTGTGTGATGGAAAATTGTTCTGTGCGCCATAGTGACCATAGTTTTTCCAAAGTTTAATGAAATACTTTTTCTATTGCAGTGCTTTTCCGTCGCTATTGGAGGCGGTTCTGGTTTCATGGCCTCTACAGTTCAGATTGTACTTTTCTAACTTTCACTTTGACGGAAACTGGAGAGGTAAAATTCCGTGTGGATGATGAGGAATTTATCATTCCTCGGGATGAAGTACATCTGAACCCGCGCTATCAAAAATGGGCTGTGATTGACATTTATGGCAGCTTTACCTCTGTTCAGCTTGTTTGTAAGTTAATTTTTGCGTGACTTATTGGCATAGCCAAAAGTGGAATCTCTGGTTAAGTGTATGAACCGAATGAATAGATCACCCTGCTTTCATGAGATCTGGAAGCTATGATTCCGCTATGGAGTTCGACTCTAGCTTCTCAGTGTCAGAATCAGAGTCCATGGAAACGGATTCAGATGTGTCTGAGGAAGAATATCAGGCTCCAGTAGCACGAAGATCAGCAGCACCACGATACTTCACATTTGATATCGTGAATGAACCTCCAAATAATGCTCCTTCGGTTATGCCAACTTCCTGTGTCTCGCCTATGAGTCCAGATTTATGTGTAAGTTGACCGTTTACAC
Source organism: Bourletiella hortensis (assembly GCA_034694225.1). Taxonomy (NCBI): domain Eukaryota; kingdom Metazoa; phylum Arthropoda; class Collembola; order Symphypleona; family Bourletiellidae; genus Bourletiella; species Bourletiella hortensis. The sequence continues at coordinate 2,199 of JAQFYD010000923.1, forward strand.
CCTCAACTCTAGCAACGGTAGATGTCAGATAATTTATGGCTAACGTTCTTTTAGGTGACTTCTCCAACCGATTTCGCATCCCCTCGGTTTGAACCGAGAAATGCATGTGTCATATGCTTGGATCAGCCGTCGGATACAGCTGTGGTGGACTGTGGGCATATGTGCATTTGCAGCGTATGTGCCAGGCAGCTATGGGAGTTTGAGGCCGATAATAGGAGCAAGAATCGTAGCTGCCCTGTCTGCCGCAAACCTATCACCTCTTTCCTTCGTATCTACTGATACACTTCGATCGTCTTAGACACAAACCCAAAGCGGCATTAACTTGCGCTTTCCAAATCAGATCGATACACGGTCCTTTTTATTATGTAACTAGATAGGAGATTTTTGTCAGTGTCTTTCAGAAAGTGGGCTATACTGCATTTTACGACTTAATTTTGCAGCATCCCATAACCAACGTGTCGGTAGGTGTGCTTGACGTAGAAACTGCGGTTTGTTGCACTACATTTTTAGCCTATTCCTTCGATTCTGTTGTACGTTGTACTATACAACGTTCTAGTCTTGCTCATTTTAAATGGCCGGAGAGTTAGTCACCTTTTTACTTAACGGAAGCTGTAAGGAAAATTTCAAGGCGAAAGCTCGGGAATTCGAAAGGAATAGGACACAATGATCTTTTCTTACTTTGTGATGATGTGTTCATCTAGTTATTGGACAATTACCAAGTTATTATTTATTGCATACCGTGTAGTTTGAATTTCTAGCCTGCAATAGGGCTCTCTGAAAGGCTCAAAATCCGTAGTCCGTAGTTTACTTATTGTAGTTTTTATAAAGCGACTTAGTATTTTCCTTTACTTTTGCAATAACTTGCCTTACACTTTTATTTGAGTCTGAACCTTATACATCTTATTCTTTTCCACTTTTTTTGTAGTTTTATTGTTGCAATTACTTTAGTCTGTAGAAGGGAAATTATAATAATTAAATATGAAACTTTTTGTAATTTTTAGCGGGTACACTGTACATCATTATATGTGACAGCAATATATATAAAGGGGTCCATAGTTATAAGCGCAGTAACTTGTAGAGTAAGAAACGCAGTAGGTGTTAGTATTGAACTTTGTAAAAATGTAGTTACAGTATTTACACTGGGTTCTTTCTCATCTCCTGTTCACAGTACAAAGAGAATAAGTACAAAAACATTGATGTTCTTACTGCTATCAGATCATCTTCAAATGTTTGTAAAAATTACTGCTGGTGATGATCGGTGCAGCGGTACTACTGGCATGTGACATATTGACGCCAATATCATCCTTATGTTTACAAAAACAGCGCTCACTGCTTTATTCTACGCTAAGTTAACTTTATGTAGCTTTATGTAGTATCTTTGCATGATCTGTTTTAAAGCTGATGCTACATCTCTGTATACCAACATATAATCCCCATTAATTTAGAAAATATAGCTACACGTGAAATCCTCCTGGATTCGCACGTATTAGCAACGCCACATGCCGGAGTACAAATATGTTGACAATTACAGTGAAAAACTAGTACGAATAATGTTTTCTAAAATTTATATTAACTGTAAGCATTCCTCGCTTGTGTTTTGAATGGTGTATGATGCGCAAAACAGACACAGCTCATGCTCAGACTATTTGTATGTTGGTACGATTTCATATTCATGCGAACGAAAAGGAATTTTATTTATAGGGAAAATAATAACACTGCTGATGTATTCTGTTTTTTATATTTTGATCTAGAATAGACAATGAAGTGGTATCCTACTGTGATACAGTGGTTTTATGCAATAATGCTGCTAATAAACGGTTCGAACGTATATTACCAAGTAATGATGTAAATTTGTCCGACTTGTATTCAGAATCAGCCATAGTAGCCCCCATATGGGTTTCCGAATGTATAGCTTGACGATGGATGGAACTGTGGACGGTATCCTCCACAACCGTTGCCCAAACCGTAACCTCCACCAAATAGTCCTCCACCGACTCCTGTTCCATAGCCGTAGCCAAGGTTGATAGAACCTTCACTTTGTAGATCTGTTGCCTTTGCTAGATCTGACGAAGCTGATGGATGTCCAAATAATGACACAAGGGGCTTGTTGGTAGAAATGCAGACCACAGCTGCCACCAGTGTTGTCAGAATAAACGATCTCTGTGTACATACGAATTTTACAATATCGAATCAGAAAAATGCTAGCTTCCTCTTCAGAATTCAATTTATTGTTTACCAGTAACATGATGAAGTATTTTTCTCTCGCAGCTACCAAGCACTAATAAGAAGCCCGAACTGTAGTTTGAGTGGAGTAGTAGCTAAGCTTTCAGATTTGGCGGAAGATTACGTTAAGAAGTGAACAACAAATATTGCTTGTGATAGACTGAAGACAACACAGAGAACTGCGGAGCGTTTTATAGCTTAAATTATGCAGATTTATGATTTGCTGAGTAACGGTCACGAAGGGCATCACTTTCACCATTGCTGCCCTCGACGTCTTCCACAGCAGCGTATAGCGATGCAGCCCGTTAAATTGACCTGTACGTGAAAAGTCATGTGTGACAGGTGCGTACACTGTTGCATTAGGAACATTTTGCTTTGTTGACCCTAGTTCCGGTATCTGCCATCATCTTTACCACGGTTTTAATAGTATAGCAAATGCCACTCCCAAATGCGGCCAAATAATTCGCATCAATCACTTATTGCATGTTTTCACAACACATAGGACGGAATGGTACTCACACTCGGACTGAATCGTTATAATGAGCGGAACAAGTCCTGAATGCAACATAAGAATATTTAATGATCATGTTTATGTGAAGTAATCATTCTGAACTTGCACATGGGTTTCCCATTCTCGAAACCACAAGCAACATATCCTCCTTTCTCTGGATGCTCGGCTGGCTCATCTCTATCCAGCTTATCAGCGACGTCTTTTGAAACTGTCTGAACAGGGAAGCATCCAAATATTCCACATGGTCGGGGTTCCCGAAGGGCCGGAGTGTCCTCATTGGAATCTACCTCAGGTAAATTTCCATTTTCCTCGTTAGGAAAATCCAAATAGAAATGGTTCTTGTCAGTTCCAACTTTTTTGGCAGGGAAGTCAATGTAAACATTTAAGAGCCCTTTATTTGTACCCTTTTCTGGCAAGACTTTTGCAATAGACAGTCCTGCTGCATCAATTTTTCTACTTGCACGGCTAAGAGGAGTTTCTTCGTTGGACAGGCTTGTTACACTGTCATTTTCATCGATGTTTTTCTTCAGTGCTGGTCCCATGTAAGCTCTTATTTGGTCACGAACTGAAGAAGGAGCATACGACAGAAGCCTTTTAAGATCTTCGGGTGTTACCTCGACTACACCTTCGTCTTCTCCTTCAGGATCTGTTTCCTCGTCGTCAATTGAAATCGTCGCCGTTTCAGTTTCACTGCCTTTATCAACAGAGATGCCCCATTCATTTGGATTAAAATCACTGTTTTCCCTGCTTCCGGACTGTATATTTGTTTCCTCCTCTAGTGTTTGCTCCTTAATAGGACCTTGCTCCTCGTCGTATACTTGACCTTTTATTCCACCTGAAGAAGGGTTTAGTATTTCCATGGCGGTTTTGGTGTCTTCGTCCGTGTCCTCATACAGCGCTTGGTCTTGCACTTCAGCTTTTATTATTACCTGTCTCTTCAGACGCGTTATTCCATGCAGTAGACTGCGGTGGTAATCGTGCCTTTTAAGACGCCTGGTAAAGCGCTTTCTATGGGCAGCACGTCCCGCAGGAAGTGACTTTGGTACAGTTGTGCAGAAAACCGTTTCTGAAAACCAGTTACACTGGATAATACTTTGTACACGAACCTTTCGATTAACAATTGGCCTGGCGTTGACCAAGTCGTAGCCAAGGCTCTGGGCAACGAGTTTGCACAGTTTAGAATCTTTGTATTCCTGATTCATGCAAAGCTTTCGTCTCATGGTTCTCCCTTCATTAGTAGAACTAGCATTCGTCAAAGTTTCAGCGCCATTTTGAACAGAGCCCTCATCATCAGCATCAGTTCTATCTGACCCCGAAGAGTCCTTAAATGCGTCGCATTTGGACGAGGACTTAACTGTTTTCTTCCAAATATTACACTTCTGCTTTTTGCATTTGCTTTGTTTCTCTTGCGATTGCGGTACGCCTCTGCCAAATGAATTTTCTAAGTCTGTTTCTGATTGTTTTATGGATCCTACTCCAAAATCATGAATAAATTAAGATCCAGTTATCCCCAGTCTGTCGGAATTACAAGTTAGATTAGAGACCAGCTGCTTACCATTGCATGGAAGCCACGTCCATTGAATGCATGCTTCAGGTGATTCCTCAACTTTGTCATTAGTTGCTAAGGGAACCGGCACAAAACGAAGTTGGAAAGACCTATCTGACTTTGCTCTCTCCATGGCCAAGCAAAGTTGTGCAGCTTGGGTGTGATCCAAGTAAAACGGTTTCAACGGCCATGAATTTAGCTCGACATTACTGACCTTATCTTCCCGTTTGACCTTGGTGCTTGTGCAGCGCTGAATTGGATCAAAAAATGAAATGCATGGCCAGACGCAAGGGCAACTTTTGCTTTTCCCATCATTATTGGCACTGCCTCCCCCAGCAGTTTTGTGACCTTTCTCTGCAGGCAAGTCCGTTTTTATTACATGACCGCATTCATCACTTTCTATTCGAACGGGACTGAAAACTCCACATTGCTCAGCTAACGGATGATAGGACTCTCCGACTATTGATAGTTAAGCGTAACCAAACTTTAGAATTCACACTGCAATGATCGCTTTTAGCCATTTAAAGCCTTACAGCATTTCGTCCATCTCCAGTTGTAGCAACCGGGATAGAACCGTGGAGGTAAGATTGGAAAACTTCTCCCAAGTGAGTTTACTGGATTTTTCACGATAGCCATGAGAAACTTAGAATTTTTGGGTACGCCAGACTCAGTCAGAGTTTGGCATAATTCCCGTGCAACTTTCACTGGAATGTCGGGAATGTCATTCAGAGGGTCTGATTGGGACTTTCTCGTGGCAGTGCCAGTTATGTAAGTTGTTGCTACAGTAACAACCATCAACCACCCAGATATGATCTTCATGTTTCTGGGGACACTTTCTTACCTTATCTGAAGCTGGATTATGCAAAAATCCATTATTTTAAATGTAATATCCAGCAATAGCTAACTTTAAAGTTGGAGGTGATTCTTGATTTAGAATATCACCGTGGTAGCCCTACTTTCGAATGAAACTTTCCTAAATATGTTTTAACCCTTTTCCGACCCATAATTAGGTAACCTGGTTTCGACGGCTATTGTTTTCAGTCAGCATTACGTTAGAGCTGAGAAGGTGGTGAACTGCGTCACAAAGCTCCTTCGTTGTAAAGAGATACAGCTGTTAATTTCCTTTTTGCATTTTTTATTACAATAAAGACGAACAAACTCATTTATTGTAAATGTCGGATCGAGCACTTCTGTTTAGTGGAAGATGATTACAAAACCACTGCAGAAGAAGGAACTCATCCATTCAATAATATGCAACGGAAGTCAACGAAGCTTCATTAATATATATTCAAAAGACGGCACTTTGCGACGATACTGCTAGAAATATATTTACGAATAGTTTTTAAGGGATAAGAGTGAATCGATCCATTCCCTGTAATGCGGGACTTTGGTGAAGACCGTGTAGTAGTGTTCATTGCAACCGCCACCACGCTGTTGAATTCCAGCACTAACGACTCCTTTCACGAACCACTTTCCTCTTTCTGTTGGATGTTCGAAAATCAGTCCTCCACCACTGTCTCCGTCACATGCCGTTGTACCTATACAGTATCTCATATTAGTGCTATTTTCGAAAATATGTAAGATTTGAGTTTGACAAGTGGTAGTTGCTATGAGTATTACCATTTCGGTATCCTGCACAAAACGTAGTACTCCGGACTAGCATGGCCAAACTTGGATGTGCTCTTTTGCATGTTTGTATATCAACAACGGGAAGGTCAACTTCTTGTAATTTTTCTGGGAATTCTCGGCCATCCGCTCGACCCCAGCCTGCAAGCTTTTGTAAAACAGCACAGTTGTTTCATTAATTTCTTTGAAGTTAAGACTTGGTATTGAAATTAGTGAAGAATTATTATTGCTCTTACTATTCCCCGGTATTCTTCTTCAAGACCAGGTTGGACATCCTCATTCTTGTTGGGTAAACAACAGGGACGTACGCCGTCTGTGATTTCTACCTCCTAGTGAGCATGGTAAATGGAAAAAAACTGAGTAACGTGCTGAACGAATTTAAACAATGCCACAAAAGCCATCAGCAAAAGAAACAATAGGTTTCACTCACCTCATTTAGCCACATAATGGCAATGTCCGCTTCATAATTTAAATGATTGTAATATTCATTAATATCAATGTCAACCACTATTTTCGACTGAGCAAATTTATCGTTGTCATCATTTTTATCAAAGCTCCGGTGATATTTGCCCGGAATGGCGATTACAGTATCTGTTCTTTTGCTTGAAGAACGGGGCTGTGTAGCACAATGGGCCGCCGTCAAAACAGCCCTCCGAGAAATCAGTGTACCACCACAGAAATACTGAAACTTTCCTGACCCAGCAGGCTCCTCATAGTAAAGTGCAACATGCCATGGCCACTCATTTGGTGCGGCCGTTCTTCCTGCCACAATCAGACCAAGTGGACGATATGACTGAATGCCACATTTAAGACTGCACCTCCAATTACTATTCTTCTTGGACCATTGTCCATTTTCCTCGCATACCCTTGTCGTAGATTTTGGGCCGATTCTAGGACCTGCCCAGTATTTGGCACACCTAAGGAAGCAGGTATGTTGCTATAAATTTATCGAGTATCTTTGTAAACAAACGAAAAAACTGACGACATACGTATAAGTCGCTTCAGTTGAAATCGGAGATCTCATCTTGTTGCAATTAAATACTTTGCCTAATTTTGCAAAGTAACATCTAACTTGCACTCCAGCTTCAGCTGGCAATGGGGGACATCCCCGGGGTCTTGCGCTCTGGCCTAAGGGGGTCAACATATGAAATGCTTCAAGTTGCGGAGAAGACTCCGTTTGCGTAATGGCTACTGTCGTCGTTGGCTCAGGAAAATTCGGAGCCACTGGAATGCGTGGTTGCCAAGACCACGATGGGGGAGTGACAACCGTTTGGGGATCATTGTTCGGAATCACAGAGACTGGCTGGGGAGACAATGACGTAAGTTCGGATGGAGGTGCGATAGTAGATGGTGGCGCCACCGTGCCTGCATGTCGGGTTATTGTGATTGTTTGTGTCCTTTTACGAACTGGCCTATAAACCATTTAACAGTAAGCAATAACACAGCAGTTACTAATTTAATAAAATCAACAGTAGCATTTCCCTTAAGTTGACCACATTACCTCGCACTGGCAGAGCAAAGATCAGTCGCTTCATCGTTCCCACCTGATGGTTACAAATCACAAATTCTGTACTACCCATTCCATGTCAAATTTCCTTGAGGGTAATCACATAGCTCGAACATGTTCCAGAGACTTACCCCAGCAGTCGGGAACACTATCACATTTCTTCTCTTTTGGAATGCATCCACCAAACCGGCATTTCAGCTCTGCTAAGCTAGATTTCAAATATCATCATCAGTAGTTACTTTAATATATGAGACAAGCATAAGAACTCTTGCATTATGTACACTGCCAAAGCCATCACACTCACCTGCACTCAGTTTGTAATGTACTTCTTGTACAGTCCCACTGACTATTACCCTTCTCATCTTCTCCATTTTTACAGTCTTCTACTCCATTGCATATTTTCTCTGTGGGCAAGCATCCCGACTCATCCGCACATCTGAACTCGTTGTGATTACATGGGTTCTTCAATACAGCACTCACACCTATTGAGTCAACCACAACAATGCTATGATAAGTTTACTTTACGGGTTTGACTGACAGCCACTCTCAGCTTGTTATACGACATCATCTCCTTACGGTGATTTAAATAATTCACGTATGACTTACTCTGAATAACAAGACATGAATAAATTATAATGCACAAGAATCGACGCGTGGATTCTCCCATGACATTCCGTGCCATAAAGTTGCCATTAGTTCCTAATCATTTTAATCTAAATAGCTATATTCCGTTTTCAGCCTTTTCCAAAAGCTTTCAATTCCTTCACACTCACTGAACATTGCAAGAGCTGTATAACGCACAATAGAATCACGATCACGAATCTTTCATCACTTTGTTTAGTAAAGAACTGAAAGGAATAGCAGCAATGACACACTAAACTTGAGATAGTAAAAAGAAAGAAATGGTTAACTTAATAACTGAATGTTAATTCTACTTCCTGCATATAAAAGGTACCACTCTCACCCCCACCAAATTAGTTTCCAAGGTATGCCCTATGCAGATATGGTAAGTAAGTGAAACAAGAATGAACCGACTAGTAAGGTTAAATGGATACTTTTCCACACTATATGCGGATTAGTCTGAGGATGAAATAATCCTGTAGGTCGATATATCATGTCAAAAGTGTTATCATCATCGTACTCCTAACTCTCATAGTCGTCATCAACATCTTACAGCAAAATTTCCACAGGCACGATTTTCACATTGATGCTCATCATGGTGATGATGATGATGACGATGATGGTAGCAGCTAAAAAAATTGTAGGTAAATGCAGCAAAGTCTGTTTAATTTTATATAACACTACCCATTATATCCCAAGAATATATAATAACAGGGGGAGGCTTGGCTAGAGGCACTCCGGACATCAAGGTTACTTGGTTGGTACTCTTTGGTAGCACTATAGCTTTTACCTTCGTAATAAGAAGGGAACAACTTTATAATGTAATCCAAAGTGGCAAAAATCCACACTCTTGGGCTTGCAAGTTCAAGTACAACTTGAACAACAAACCAAGGGGTGAAGACATAAATATTTTTTAGTTTCACACGGCTGCATGACAGCCAGAAACTCACTGCTGTAGACTAACATTACATGTATTGACTTAGGCGTGAGAAAAGAAAAGTTCCAAGCTTCCCCAAACGTTATCCTCAAAAATTTCGTATTCCATCGCTTGTCTATCCAATTTTGTACACGTATGATACTTGAGTCCTGTATGGCTGGAAGCTGGATGAGGCATAGCTGAAATGCCTCTTCTACAAAAAATATTCTTACCCTTAATTTATATTTTCTCAACGTAATGTCTTAATTATGTAATTAGAGAATCACGCGGATATGGAGGAAAGATTCCCGCCGTTCTTAGGAACCAGTTTGACGTCAGCGGGTCAGCCTAGCGTGACATTTCAGGTTTCCAGGGTGGGGTTAGGATGTGGTCACAAGGAAGGAAACACCCTCATTTATTCCTTCATGAAAGTAGAGCGGCTCGCTTCATCTAACGTCAGCTCTGAACTAGAAATGGATACCCAGTTATTCCATGCCAGCAAATTTCTTTAACATGACAGGCGCGTATGTTCTTGAGGCAATAATTATAGGTTTACATGGACAAGAATAATGGAGAATTTTCGCAAAGTCAATTCGCTCCCTTGCTTGCGCCCCTGTTATCATGACCGGTTGCAAAACCAGTTTCGAATGAGTTTCCCCTTCCGTCCGCTTAAGTTATAATTATATTCTCTTCTTCATTATAATGTGGGTTCGGACTAAATACAATGCCAAATTAATTAAATTATTCAGAAACTAAACTTAAAGATTTACGTGGAGACATCGCCATTCGATATATTTCTTGTAAGCATGGGTATTAACAGCTCAATAGCAAGATATGGCAGGGTTTTGCTCCTGGACATAATTCTAACAGCGGTGTCCTGGTATCGGCATCCTGGGTCCTGGCTGATCCAACAGATGAGGACTGGGGACCGGAATTTCCAAAGCCATGGGTTACCATGACTTTCGGGAATGTCAAATTAGTTCGGCGAAAACGCTTGACTGACCATTAGGGCAAAATTTTGTAAATTCACTAGCATAGCAGTTGCAGTTAGTCAGCTATTCAAGTGAAATGCTCAAAATACGGTACATCGCATGTAAATCCAATTACGAAGGTTTACGACGCCTAGATTAGACATGAGATTACTTCACCAAAATTAGCAAAATTAAAGAATAGGAGAAGGTTTGCCTGCTCCGCTGTTTATAGATAAGAGCTTGGAGAACTACGAGCAGGCTTTCCTATCACCACAATACGGACATGGATAAATTCAATCAGTTTCAGGAACAAAGTAATTGGCAATCAAAGCGCTAAATTTCATCAATCAAAAGATGCAACATGAATGGAGTGTCATCAAAAAAGGAGAAACGGAGAGTCGTTCAACCATCTCATACAAGCAGGAAATCAAAGCAAAAATCACAGAAAGTCACAAAAGATAGCAAGAAAAATCCCCCTCCTGGCAGTCCTCCTAGATACACAAAATATTTCATCACAGGTCAAAGAATTCTCGACCCTGTAGCACAGCAGCTGACTCAAGGACTGTCTCCATCCAGCTCAACATTACTAGAAGCTTCACCTGTGTCCTCCATAGCACGGAAGAAAGCGTCAGATAACGGCTATAATAGGGAAAGAACTCCAGTTACAGTTGTTGGCTACACCGACGGCTATCCAAGGGGACTTCATATCATTGGCGGAAATAGTTCACCACAACCGCTGACCTTGGCAGCACCAAAGGATTGGAATAGATTTCGTTCCTCGAGTCTTCCATTTACACGTGGTCAAGACCTATTCAGTCCTGAAAGGTTAGTTACAGGGTCATTAGCTAATACTCAAAAACCTTGGACGGACTTGATCGAAGAGGGACTGAACGCTGGGAAAGCTCCAAGTGAAGTTTTAAGCAAGTTAGAAGACTCACCTAGGACTAAACTTGATAAAGCTTTAGCACAAAATTTGTCCACTTTGCCGAATAAAACTGCTGCAGGACCTGGAACGAGTGTGCAACAAGCTGAAAGAAGTTCAAAAACTGAAGACACCACAATGAAACCACGAACGCCACTGACACACCCTCCCGTAGCTCCATGGAGAGATATAAGTGCTTTCCAAAGTCCCAATGAACAACGGAGAAAAGCATTCAACAGCTTCAGACTCGTAAGTCTGACTACTTGTTGCCTACCTTAAATTTCATATTTCACTAACTTACACCACATTTATTATCAGACTTCGCCAGATCCACCAAAAACCCCCATGGCGGTTGCCTCTCGTCAAGGTTTAAATCCATCCCATGTAACGACAACGTTACATGCTCGACACCGAGAAAAACAATTCTACGACCCTTATAGTTCTTCTCCAGCATTTTCAACGACTAATGGGCCCGATCGGGATCTTGCTTTCATGGCCACATCCTCCGTAACGGCAGCCATATTGAAACCTACAAGCAAAAGGAGAAAACAGACATTAGCCGGTAAATCCGTCACAGGTTTATCACTCAGTTCTCGAATAAATGAAGAAATGATCCGTGTAAAGAAAACACCATCACAAACATCAACACCTCCAGGGAGAATGGTAAAACGACCCAACACTCAGGATATGAAGAATAGAGACAATTACTTCCCTCCACCCCATTCAGCCAACAATGTGTCCCAGCAAGGACAGAACAGATTTGGAAATGTTCTACACACCAGCCCGGTGGCAGTACCAACAACAAAACGTATGGAGCCCACAAGAAATGTCCTAACGCCTGGTTACAATGCTCACAGTGCTGCAACTGCAAGAGTTGAAGCCCGTGAACGCTATTCTAATTCAATGCATCCAACAACACAAAAATTAACGCCAATGGCTGCCAGGGGTAACGGCTTAGCCAGTCCGACTGCTACGGCATTATTACAACAACTCCCATCATCAATGCCTGGTCCAACTAATAACATTCTGCCATCAACAACAACAGCAGCAACGAAACAACTGAAGCCAAAGACTCCATTGATGCCACCAGTTCATGTACCTGGTCCCAAACGGGAAAACATTTATATTGGCCAGTATGATGGTTCCGATGATTCAGATTCGGATACTGATACAGTTACAGAAAAAACGCAGAATAACAACAGTAGACCTGGCACAGCCAAGTCCCTGACGCCCCCTGGTTCTAAATGAAAATTGTCATGATAGTTACAAAATCCTTTATTCATACAAATGATAACTAAATTTTACAATAAACTTACAATATTTTATGGTACAAGTATGTATGGTATTTCACTGAGTTATTTCTTGGAAAATTTGAGCTTAGTTACTACAGTACTCACGTAGGATTGCACG
>JAQFYD010000924.1:0-14449 GCA_034694225.1 Bourletiella hortensis
TATGCGGGCCTGCAGAAGGGTGTGGCATCAGTGTCCATCACATAAGGAGGACTCGCAAGCTCGCCTCCTAAAAAGATGTATGGTATTCAAATTTTCAACTGCAAGAAATCGGAACAAAATATTGCGGACATCTTTGTATAATGTTGGTTAAGTTTTTACATCAAATGAAAGATTTTTCAAAAGCTATATATAGACTGAAAGTACTTTTAGATGAATAAATAAAATGTCAAGCATTACAAGATTTTGGACACGTAGTAAACATTATAATAAAAATAATAATAATAATACCATTAAGGTTTCAAAGATTCAATCTTCTGTTACACATGAAACAGGTAAAACTGGAATAAGCGATGTAACATTTCAATTGAAAGTAGTTGACGTTAAACAACAAACTATTCAAAAATGTATACAGCTTATTGATACAATGACAGAAACAATAACAAAGGTCAAGGAAGAAATCAAAGTTCCTACAGATGATGAATTTAATGCTAAATTAGCAGTTGTTAATGTTGAAACTGATTTGAATAGCCAAAAAAATCAACTAGAGATTGAATTACCTACACCAGAAATAATTCCAAGAGTTCAAGAGAAAATTATTGAACCTGAGAATAATTATAATAATTTAAGTACAACTTCACGCTTCCCTCTCGTTTCTACGGTAACGGTGACGAGCCATGGGACTTTGAATGTACCACAATGAAGTGCGCTTCAAGCGCTTGTGATGTCTATATAAATACTGCACTTATCCGTTCACAAGTTGTGGGTAAGGGAATGTCAAGCACAGAATTATGTAAAATTATTATACATTCCAGAAGATCACGATAAACGACCTACCACAGGGACTGCTTGAAGCCAAATAGTTCCACAATTTTTCACGCACAACTACTGTGAAAGGCGGCCATTGTAAGACAACAACGAGAAAATTCTGTCAACGTTAAGTAGTCGTAGTCCTGCTGAGGAAATCCGTCACACCTTTACGATCCTATAAGGACCTATCGAGGGTCCTAAAAAGTGAACCAAAGGGTTCCCGCTTTGCCAAATTTTGAAAGTTTGGAAAGCAATTTTTAACATAATCTTTATGCCAGTGTCTAACAACACAAAGTGGTTGAAGATGTACACCTTGAGCGTACTTGTTTTAACAAGCAGGGCATCGACTCCCGAACATCGACTCCCCACGACTTGTTCCGGAGATATAGGCGCTCAAAGATAAAAGATTTGCATTGATGCGCCAAAAACGTTTTTCTTAAAATACCTCTGACTGCGGCAATTTTGAACCAACTTTGTTGCTGTCAACGAATTACTATTTTCTTTTCAGAAGCGTCCATTTTTGCAATATATCAGACTAATCATGAAGAAGGTATTTCTAATCAAATATAAAAGGCTACATCTGGGACACCCTGCGTTTGGATGAACAACTTGGTGTGGCCAAAGATAATTGAATATAACTGTTGTGAATAAAGTTTGAATAATTGAAGCCTTGCAGAAAGGGATCCGTATGGTTAAGTCCATGATATCTCTCAAAGTACGTACCTTCGCGTCTTTGAAAGCTAACAAAATTGTTTACGGCCATGAATATTACGCTAGCACTTTAGCTAATAATTATTCTTTCCGCTGCGAGGAGTTCGGACAACGAGTGGGGCAAAATGGTTACTTTAGTGAAAATGCACAGTGAATAACTATGGAGAGGAAACACAGACAGACTGGATTAAATAGGAAGACCGAATGAGTTTGGTTTAATTACACAGTAATAATAGGACTTGAGTTGACACTGGAATGAGAACTGATACAAGAGCCCGGTTGGCAAAGAGAGTTTTGGACTTATTGGACTGGAATATTTTTCTATAGTTCACAGCAAGCGACTTAGAATAATTTCACTTGAACGGACTGGACTTAGGAATATTTCAGAGTAAAGATCCTATAGTTAAAGATAGGAGGATGATGATGGAGATGGAATGGGAGAAATACACTTGGTTTACACACACACAAACTTGGGTTGCTTGCAGTAGTAGTAGAAGGAGAAGGAGCAATGGTAACTTAAACAAGAGCTACAACTAACACGGCAAGAGCGGAACTTAGCAAGAACAAGAGCTAACAGAGACATTTTCCTTATATATGAATTTTTCGAGTAACTTATTTTTACATGCATTCGGAATAAACCAATCAGATTAATATTTCTTTGTTTCAAATCATCGTATGATCAGTACGTCATCATGCGAGGGTTAACCATACAGGGCGGACAAATTCCATAAGTCTATCTATGGACGGTAATGGAAGAGGAAGGAAGGAAGGAAGTGAAGAAGTCGTAGCTTCTATACATGCAGGAGTATAGCACACTGCTGTAGTAGTGCAGGGTGAAGAGGAAGGAAAGCATGGAGAATAGTATGGAGACGTAGCCTGTATCTTGGCTGGCTGAGTTCATAAACTCATCATCATCATCTTTGTATCTCATAATAATAATAATATTTCTAATGCTAAGGGAATCATGTACATTGTGGTGGGAATGGAGCTGGGACATTTATGCTGACTACATTTCTATCTTTTCTTTCCTTGGCTCCAGCCAACATAGTTCCTTAATTTAGAAAAAGGACAGTTTAACAGATTGCGGACTGCTGTCTCCATTTTAGCCCACAGAAGGTATGGGTCCATCTACGCAGTCTAATGACGTTTGAATGGATTTCGAGTGAAGATTAACGGTGTTGCAATTGTATTTACAAGCGCCTTATTTATTTACAGCTCCCTATAGTTGTCTTCACGGTGTTGGTGAAGGAATAAAGCACTGTCTGGGTGTTATGTTCAAAAACTAGCAGCAGTTAGTGCTATTAATGTTAGAACGTGAACAGCTTGTAAATGCATTACTGTGACAGCAAACGCCTATTACAGGAGCTACACCAGAAATTTTAAAGTGGCCCGGGATATGCGTGCATACGAAGCAAAATTAATTGCCACTACTACTTCCTGGGAAAGCGCACACCGGCGTCAATGTTTCTGATGAGGGCTAATAGATATGATTTGATAGAGAAAATCGTGGAATGAGAAAATGAAGCAAACTAAAAGTCTTACCTTCTTTGTAGGTTTGACACAGATCGAAACACGACACACAAATGGAATTCAAAGCAGTTCAGCTATCGGTTTACCTTCTTTCAAATCAAATTTTGATCACAACTTTGACAGCCTGTGATGGTGACTGCCTGTGCTAAGATCGCATTGTTCTGCCTTCCTCTTTCCAAAACAGAAAATGGTGTGGGATGTTGCCAAGGGTGAAAAGCTTATGAAGGAGTGTATGAAGTGGTCTTGCAGCGTATTGATTTTTAAGAACTCCGTTCAGTAGCAGCATTGAGTTTGGGCTCTCACACGACAGGAGGCGGTTGAGAAGTGCGACATGAGAACAAAGTCATTGGAATTCTAATTTTTTGTACTTGGATGGTCATGGACGTAGCACTAGAAGCGCTCATCACTGGAATTCCTGGCGCTGTTAGACGGGGAGGTAGCGTTAGTAACAAATCCCTCTTGCTGAGAAATCAGTCACTCCATGCTCTTACGGTAGGTATGGATGTTATTTCTAGGAACCAATGATAATGATGATGATTCATGTAGAGATATACATTCGTTTGTTTCTTTCAGTGGACTAGGCCATTCAAACTGATCCCTGTAAATGCTGCTCTGTATATAATTTCATCCATTTTATCCTTTAACTAGCCAACGTACTTTAGGACAAACATATAATCTAGGCAATTAGCGATGGACATTCATGCCCCTGCGGTTACCATGAGTGAAGGGAATTCATCTTAAGAACGGGACTAATAGGGTCAACTTCAGAAATCCTTAAGGATAGCCAAAGCAGTGTTGAAAAACTCACTCATTACCATTGAAAATTGAATTATATCCATTCTCAGCCAGCGTATTAAGGATACTGAATGCCCATCTCAATTTTGTACTCGACGGTGATCGAGTACCTTAAATCTTCCTACTTCTGTAAGCTTGTATCGGGCATTATACTCGAACCAATTCACGTAATTGCATCAAATATTTTACAACGTCCACAGCGTCGTTAGTTTTTGACTTTTCAATGTTTGATTAAAAAATAAAGTCTCATTAACAATTACATACTTTGAATTTCCAAGCAAATGAACACACATCCGTCAGTACCACAGGGACGATAGGGGTTCGGGCGCGTTCTACGATT
This sequence comes from Bourletiella hortensis, assembly GCA_034694225.1. Lineage (NCBI taxonomy): Eukaryota > Metazoa > Arthropoda > Collembola > Symphypleona > Bourletiellidae > Bourletiella > Bourletiella hortensis. The sequence goes on from JAQFYD010000924.1 coordinate 4,184, forward strand.
ATAAAGCGCATTTTAGTAAGCGGAAGCGTTACATGCTTGCATTAAAATATAGCATAGGTGTTTCCGCTCGACTGCTGTAGCCGGTGAAAGCTCAGCAGCGCAGGAAGTATTCCCATGCTTGATTACTCTAGTTCATGCGTCCATCACATGAACAGTGTGTGAACGAAGTTCTAGGCGACCTAATCTACATCACTCTCTCCGTAATAGTAACGCAAGTGAACAAATTATTTCACTTCTGAGCGTCAATGTTTACAATACAAACTACTCGATCAGTCTCGTATAATGTATAAAACAATGAGTTGTCGCTATGGCGCTGCCTTTTTAATCGCAAGGAAACATATTTCTGCTCATATATGGCACCCGCAAGTGACATTTTATATAAGCAAGCTTTTTTATGCACACAAAAGTTTGGAATTCACATTAGTGGACTTTTTGTAATAGGATATTAGTCAAAATCTTGCAATTTGAATTTGAAAGCAGATGGTAACGGAGTGTACCGTATAGGTTACCCGGTAGTCTAACGGCTTACTAAACAACCCTCTTCCCATACTACTAAGCAGAAAATGATGTGGGGGCTAATTCGTATTGTCTGCTCTCTCTTTGCATCATTAATGTCTTGAACGAAAAAGCGGGCCGTCTGGAGTCCGGCAGGATACTAATGCTTCAGTAGCGGGAGTGCGGTGACGATCCGACCCACTCCTCCGTGATGAACATGTGCATAGCTAAGGAGATGGTGGTCGTTGGTGCTAGATCAAAGGTATCTGTGTGGTGCACCATAATTGACTTTTCAGATGCAACTTACTGAACTATACAAGATGGGCAATGCTGGTATTTTCTGTTCGTCATAATGCAAACAGTTTATTCAAGATGATGCACGATGCATATGTAGCCTAATGGCGACTTGGTAGTAGCAATTATTGTTACGAATAAAAATCAACGCCGATTCGTCCATTTTGCGTGCACATGCCTGCCTGTGGCCAAACAAAATGAAGAGGCTCGCATCACCGCTCAATGCCATCAAAACGTCTTCCTTATACATTGCACGATATACATGTGCAGTTTGAGGTACAACACGACGGCAATGTGGTCATTTGGAGGTGCTTGTGGTGCAAATTGGATGACATCAGATGAACAAAGTCGTCCAAACAAGACTAATTGATTATACAATTATTCACGCATCTTCGGATGACCGATAGTAGCCTTTGTTTACGCAAGCCCAAGAAGTTATTTTCGATCGCAAGGATATTATTAGACGGCCGAAGGTAGCTAGAAGAGTTAGGCCTCACGGCAGATACTGCAGTGTTCAAGTCGAAGTCCTCTGGAAAATTTAATGAGGCACACTGCCTGCAAGTTGCATATAACTGCACATTTTCTCTGCAGGTGCGTCCGCAACCATTAAGTCTTCACCTATAACTACAAGTGCAGTTCTATGCAGTGGATCCAAAAGTATGCAACCTACGAGAGACCGGCCAGTTTTGGAGACCCGGCCACTAAAATAGAATTTACGGTATTTAAATATTTTGAGATGGACTTTGGCTATGAATTTCGGGCCACTTCTGTTGTTCTACAATTCTTACAGAGCTGTGCCAAATCACTTTATCATTTACAGACTATTCAATTGAGTAGTGATAAATACTTCAAACTATTAAGGTCAATCTTAAGTAAATCAGAGGTTATGGCAGCGGCATCAGCTTATTCCTCAAAAGATGACCCTGGTCAGTGCACTTCAATGCGCCTCCTACATGTGTTTGCACATATGTTAAACTAAAACGACCTTGTTGACAACATTGCAATCTTGTATGAAGATTGAGAAGTAAGCGATTGATGACTCGTATGGAAATTGTATACGCGAGCAATTCGGATCTGCATTCCACACAGCCACATCTGGCAACACGGAGCTTATATCAAGTGCTCATGTGTGCTGGCTCTATGCACACACATATAACCGACTTTCACATCCAACTGTTAGTACAGAATAGGATCATTCCCAAGTTGAATAAGCAGCAAGTTCCTTCAAATGAAACATTGCACTCCGTCTCGCCATGGAAATGACATGGTTTTCTTCAATTTAATGTATATTCTCCCACAGAAGTTCATGCTAAGTACATCAATCATTACTATAATACTATTGGCAAAAAACAAATTTTGGTAAAGCACAATAATGAGAAGAAGTCGCCTCCGCATGATCCAGCTAAATCATCTCTACAACATCAGCTCGTCTGGTTACTTGGGGCAACCAAGTGTTGTGGCGCATGTTTTAAAACCTTCATAATGTAGTTGTGAAAATCGGTTCGGATGAATAAGATAGACGAACTTCGCCAATTCGAGACAGCTGCAAGGTTCATGAATAATTTAATAACGAGACTCTAGTCATACTAACGACAATGACATCAGCTATAACATAAATGATCTCAATGTTCGTCTCGAATGTACCACACTGTGGTAACCTGCTCATACGTCAGGTCAGTTCCAGCTTCAAATTCCTTCGAGGTGTTCCTTCCATCTTATGTCAGCCACTCTTCCCGCATTGCAGGTAATGACCAGGCAAATGCCGTGAAAAAAGCGCAGTGTGATGCTTGGCTACAGGTTTTTGAGTAATATAGGAAAAGTGGGAGAAATGTGGGAAGCGTCGAAGGTGCGGAGGAAGTGGCAAATGTGGGAACAATAGCAAAGTGGGAGATATGTAACTAGGTTATGTGTAGGATAATGGTAACTATTTTATAAATGGCAACAATCACGGAATGAACGGAAGTGAATGATACCAGGTGCAAGCGTGATCCATAAATAACTGGGGTGCATTGACACAAGGCATACTGTCACTGAAATACTTTGGCTGATTATTAAACTGACTTGAAACACTGACTCTCGGAGAACAACAATAACAATGATAACTATACGTGAGAGGAAAATTGGCAAAAGAAGTGGTCAGCTCAGTGACAGTAAGCAAAGTGCTTGGAGAATACAAAGGAGTTGGAGACTTATCTTATATAGACGAACAGAAACATAGGGAAGTACGTGGTAGTACAATGGAAAAATGCCATAAAGATACATTAATTAACATTTAGTTGAAATTTAAGATTAATACTAGTCCAGAGGTAAGAGTACCGTTACTCGTTAGCATGGGACAATACATAGACGAAACATAGACTTATGCTCAGAGTGTGAGGAAGCATTGTCAACCCATAGTTGACAGTCAAATTCTAATCAGTTAAAACATTGATCAAGGAGAAAAGGGGCCTTATCTCTGTAGGTCACATAAACATGGGAAGATATGAACTTGGACCCATCAAATATTCAAAATAGGAAAAACACGATAACGAAGAACAACATAAATAACACGGTCGGCCATGTCATGCAGGTAACACCCTGAAAGATCAATACCCACTCCAGCCATGACAGCAATCCTGGGGATAATTTCAACAGATTCTGCCCTCTCTTTATCCTTCGCCTGGCGGAGGTTAATGAAGAAAAATGGCGAATTTTCTCTCCTGTCACAAAGCACCTCTGTAGAAATTCCCGCATAGCAACCATCAGTGGGGCAACGGACCCTGCGCCTCAACTTATTTAACTTCCTCAGTGCATCTTCTATGTTTGCTGTTAATTAGCCTGTTACTTAGTCAGTACTGCATTACGGAATACTTAACAGCAATTTTAGAACAATGTTTAAATCGCAGTTTTTCTTTGACTGCCTCCATATGTGGCAATTGTTACCGATCTTGACAACCGATACGCCACAGCATTAGTCAGAGATTCTTGCTGAAGAATCACCCCTTGCAACCTCAATCAGTGAACTTGTTCAGAGCGAAAGGAGGAACAGGAGCTGATTGAACACTTCTTCCGAAATGTTCATCACCACTCCCAACGTAAACTCCTACAGTCTCCAATAGTCAGATGAATCGGCTGCAGGGCTCTGCACCTCCTCACGAACTCCGCTTTTCCATCCGGTTGATCACGCAGCATCCGATAATAGCCAGTCGTTGATCTCTTCATCGCCACCGCGTCATAGAATTGCCATGTGAGGAAAAACAAAGCACCGACGGCCACAAGAGGGAACCAGCAATAAACCAGAAAGGCGAGCCAGATGGTCGAAATGTGACGTACAGCAGGACCGTAATGGCGGTCGCCAATAGGAAGAAAGTTGGTGCCACCGCATATTGCATCCAGTTCAAATACATCATACTGTGCAGTCTCATGCAGCTATATAAACGTTCCACCATTCTCCAGCTCTCCGCATCAACCACATCCATGACCCTGCAACCGGAAAACGCAGGCTTTGCTACGAAAACGGTTATTTTGCGCAGCTGCGCTTGCTGTTCTCTAATCCTACCAACCTAAGTTGACCAGCGCAGAACCTGAGCGTGCCCATGCCAAGTAAAAATTTGTGGATGTTGGACACCGACACAATAAACAGGGATTAACAAAGTGAGTAACTCGAGTGGATAGAATGCAATTTGCCAGACAACGGTGGCCATGGGGCTGTTTTCAGTGATGAGTCCCATCCACCTGATTATAGGGAACACGCAGACGGGAAGATCGTCAACGACTAAATCAAACGCAGCCGCATTCATGGCCCCACAATGTGCCAGCCAAGTGATGGCTGTCAATTTGAGACAGAAAGGGACGCTACTGAGTACTTGGATGCGCTTCCCAGTGCATTCATACAAGCTCTCCCTCAGGGAATCACAGCTGGCCAGCAAGTGCAAAGTCTCCTGCGGGTGGTAAGTTGTACATGTAATTGCAACGACGGTGGGTAGCAGCAGATCGAGCGTGGAGCAGAAACACATGAAAAAACTGCGTTCACCTCCGAATAGAGCAGTAGATAAGCTATGGCGGCGAGCTTGTACATCGTGAAGGACACGTAGACGGCCATGAAAATGTAGTGAACTATCCGCTTCCATCGGGGTGCCACGTAGTACCCATGATGACCTCTTGCTGAGAATGACGTAGGTTGCTGACTAAATGGAATGAGGCAGAGGAGAGTGCACACTCTAGTCACGTAGACCTTGATAATTTTTGCAGCTTTGGAAATTTTTCTGGCGGTAGCTTTGGTTGGAACTTCCCCATTAGATTTATTCGCTCGAATTTTTTGACGCTGAATTCCCTGACGACGTCCTTTAGGTCCCGCTGTTTTCCTTACCATTTTGGACACCTGAAATTAAAGCTGAGTGAGCTGATCGTGTCTGGCCTAGTTGTAGTCGCAAGGCAAACCAGAAATGAGCCAGGAGGAATAAACTATAGGATTTTCCAACAAACGCAGACGAAATGAAAGTAAATTACATAGACAGGAAGCACCCAATTCTGGCATCAGATTCTCTTAATCGACATTAGGTCCGGTCCGAATTTCATACAGTCATGGCCTCATTAAAAATATAGAATCCATTCCGCACGTCGTCAACGTGTGAGACGGCAATCCCATGAGACCACAGAGGAGATTAGTGCTCGTAACGCCATAGTTTCCCAAACAATCAATGACTTGGTATGTAAGCCAATCTACCTGACAGCTCAAATGACAACCGTGGCGTTCACCTGGGCGTGAAAGCCTGTTTCCTTTGTCTTAAAGTTGGCTACTTTCTTTTACACCTTTAAGACCCACTAAAACGATCGTCAAATCCAATGCAAACTTGCTTCTGAAGGATTCAACTTGTGGCATTGTACATCGGGATTTCAACTATTCAGTAATCTTTAGACTCGGAATCAAAGATGGGCATTTTATTTGCGTCTCCAATTTCTTTTCTATAGGTTCCCCGAATTTTTTGCCTATAAAGAAGCCTATTCCATAGTCTTTCCCTTAGCTTTTCTTATCCTATTTTTTTTAAATCTACGCCGGAGGCGTGTGTACCTCGAGCCGGTGTGGCCATTTGTGTCTTCATAATTACTGAATAGGTAAGCGTTACATCACGTAAATTTCGCAAAATGGTCAGGTTGCGGTTACTGGTGACCAAATTCGTCAACCGATAGACCTTTGTGGTACGTCACAATGTTAGTGCCGACAGCCCTGTCAGTTTGAAATCCCATGCGTGCCGCTGTGACTACGGGCGTGGGTACTACAGCTCAATATGTAAGCGTCACGTCACGGAAACTGCTCAAAATGGCGGGTTTTCTCGGATTGGTCTGTCGGAGTATTGACCGATCAGTACGTAGGTTAGCTTAAACTGTTAGCGCCTTCCGCCCGGTCAATTGGACATCCTATTCGAGCCTGTGTGGCCATTTGTGCCTTTATTATTACTGACAAGGTAAGCGTTACATCACGTACATTTCGCAATATGGTCAGGTTACGATTAGTGGTGACCACCTTCGTCAACCGATGGACCTTTGTGGTACGTCAAAATGCTAGCGCCGACCGCCCGGTCATTTTGACATCCCACTCGAGCCGGTGTGGCCATTTGTAGCTTCATAATTACTGAATAGATAAGCGTTACATCACGTACATTTCGCAAAATGGTCAGGTTGCTCTTCGTTGTGACCTTGATTGTCGACCGATCGACCTAAGTGGCGCCTAGAATTGTTGGCGCCGGAAGCCCGGTCATTATGACATCTCCTACGTGCCACTGTGACTACGGGCGTGGGTGCTACAGCTCGATATGTAAGCGTCACGTCACGGAAACTGCTCCAAATGGCGGTTTTTCTCGGCTTGGTCGATCGGATTATTGACCGATCAGTACGCAAGGTAGCTTAAATTGTTGGCGCAGACCGCCCGGTCATTTTGATACCACATGTGAGGTGTTCAGAGATTCCACTGTCCTAGCAGGGCCCAAAGAAAGGTGTGGCATCAGAGTCCATCACATAAGGAGGACTCGCAAGCTCGCCTACTAAACAATCTATGCCAGGCATTTACTTATACCCACCGAGTTCATCTCAGGGTATGTTGGACCCTCGATTGGTCAATATGAATTTTAATATGTGTTATATGCCGCATTACATACCAATCAAGAGGAGTTTTGTTCCAAGGTAAAACCCCCATGTGTAACACTTAATGTGCATATAGAGAGTAGATGCAGCAGAACCGTGTTAATTCTCGCGCGACTGCTGCTGATAAACGGCGTTTTGTTGCTTTGATTACCAACCACAAGCGTAATGTACACATGTGTATTGCAAAATGTTTTTCGTATTGTTCCGGTCAGTGTGAGATCATAAATATCAAATTCGGACGAAATAGCGCCGAGGTAATGATTCACGGTAGACCAAATTATTAAAAATGCGGGAAAAACGTATTTCTGGTTGTAAACAACCGCACCGTATGAACATTTTGCCCAGCAATGTTAACAGGCCACTAGTGTGGACCCTACTGAAGGTTTTTGGAGAGTTTGGGAAACGTCGGTCGATAAAAGCGGGAACGAAAAAACATAACTCGGCGAAATTGTATATGAGAGGGCCAGTATTCCCATGTCTATCACTGCTAGCCGAGTTGCGCAAACCGCAACGTGCCGAAAAGTACATACGCACAACTTCACATTATGGCGTTCATTCTGTGCCCATAATGAGAACATTTGTCACAGGCTTTCGATACGAAGTCCGGTTCACAGTATTGAAAGCCAGAATCCTATTCTGTGGCATTTTCGGTTCACCATATTTTTCTACGGTCACTGTGAAAGGATATATGGAACCTTGAATACACCAAAATGAAGCGCACTTTACAAGTTGTCGATTGGTATCAATATCATGTACTTGTGCCTATCCGTTTACAAATTGTGAGTGACGAAATATCTATTAAAATAGTCTGACTAAATTCGACAAGGCACCAAATGTGCTTCAACGAGGTACCATGGGAATTGATTGCAGCCTATTGGTACCAACATTTTTATGCACAACTACAGTGAAAGGTGGTCATTTTAAGCCCATAACGAGCAAATTCGGTCACCGTTAAGTTGCCGAAGTTCTGCTGAGGAAATTCGTTACACCTGGACGATCCTATAAGAACCCATCGAGGGTCCAAAAAAGGACAATATAATATTCATGTGTTTGTTTTTCCATAAAGACATTAGTGATTCACTTGATAGCTACGAATGGAAAATTAGTATACATGGGAAGAATGAGACAGTAAGAGCATCTACACATGACTATTACGGTTACGATTTCTTTCTTGCTAGACTGAGTACTCTGAGGTGGCAGAAGTAAAGCAAGTAGAAAAAAATATGTTACCTTGATATGCTTCCACAATCAAGAGACGTACTGAGTGATGAAGAAGTTCTCACAATTGGACAATACCAGCTGTTATTTTGTATTATTTCTCAAACACAGACTAAGTATGTACTCCTTGTAGTTTAAGCCAGGATTTCCATTACTCAAAGGGACTGGAATTGTAGTGTTCCGGGAAGTTGGCTGCGAATCCACCACAGAAAAAAACACAATTATTTACCCTAACTTGTCCGCAAATTTCTCTTGTATAGCATTCACATAGTGTGAGATACACAAATCGATATAGTTTTGCAGAATTAAAAGTTTAAAGGCTTTTAGTAGCAAACAGTGTAAGTAAGATCTGAGTTGGTTCATTTGTAATTTACCTCAACATTTCGGGAATGATCCAAGAATCCGAAAGAGAGAGGAAAGTTTTCTGCTGTGAATAAAAATTCTATGGCACTGTATGAACAGTAGTGTGACAGTCACAGACTTCTCTGGTTCAACGTAGTACTCGGGTTTTCTGAAACAAACATGGCGATACCTTTTTACAATTTACATGGGATTTTGTAAATAATATTAACAGTTCTAAAGGAACGTAAACCACTGCCAAAATTAATATTTAGTGTAAAACAGGACTTGAGTAATCAAGTTGTTCTGAAGTTTGATAAATTACCTGAATTTTAAATGAGTCTGCCACTGTATTTCACAACTAAAAATTCAGCCGTTGGCTCAGAAGGACAGGAGGAAACAGACTGAGTTAGAGGGAGAGCCTTGTAGAGAGATTTTGTAGGTGAAGGTCACCAGAGCTGCAGTAAAATCAATGAGAATGAATGGCAGGAAGACAGGCGCGGTTGAATGCCTGAGAATGTCTGCGGAAGTACCCACAAGTTTAGCTATACATTATGCTCAGATAGTTAGATGCAACAGCTGGGAGGACGTTGATGTAAGGGGTGAAGACAGGGTTTGCGACCTGTGTAAAAGACAGCCGTTCAATGAGTGGGTCCATAGATGCATGGAGTGAGAGACATGAGGAACCCTATTTGTGGGACCCTGAGTAGTCATTGTTCAATATTGTTCTGAGGAAGATAGGTTGGCTTATATCCATGCCATGTATACATAGTGGATAATGTAAAAGGCTGCACGTAAGCAATTAGAAGGTATAAAAATTCTCATGAAGCGGGACTTAAAGAAGCACAGATTTTATGTCCAAATTTGATAAGCAGTCCTTTGACTTAAATCTATTCAAGGAATGCGGGCAGATGCCTCACGTACTACTAAAACTGTACTATCAAGCGGTACTATTATTATAGGATACACGTTCATTAACACTGTACCATGAAGAGCAGAAATAATGTGATGAAATATAGGGCAAGTGACAGCCGGATCCAGTCCGGTGGTTATCATAAAGCTGTCCGATAATGCTTGACAGGAGTTCCAGTTGAGTCGCCAGCCTGTAAAGTCATATGTTGTAGGAGCTCCCTTATCTTTTAAGTGAAAATATACTACTGTTTTTTGAAAAAATGTCTTCAAAAGTGTGTGCACCTGCTAAAGACTCGGTAATTGAGAAAATACTGTCCAAAAGGGATCCGTCGCTTAAGGATATGATGTACATTCTACGTGAAATCAAGTCTGAGGGGTATAGTCATGGCAAGAAACTCGACAGTCTTAGCCTTCTCTTCACAGAGTTGTTGAAGAAATATAAAGCCCTTGAAGAAACTGTGGCCTCTCAAGGATCTGTGATTCAAGATCTCCAATCCAAACTTGTTGATTACAACAGCAAATTCGTTCATCTCTCTAATGACTCATTGGAGGCGAAAAATATTGGCCGTCTTAATTCTGTCATTTTTACCGGCATCAAATCTCGGCCCACTTCCAAGTACACTGACGTTACAGAAGAAGTCATGGACATTATGGAAATTCTGCAGATAAGAAAATTCCAAATCAAAAGCTATGAATTCATCCCTTGGGGCTCATCCTATTCCATGAAGTGTAGCTTCCTCCATGCATCCACATGTGGTCAAATCTTAAGGAACTCGTACAAGTTAAGGAAATATGCTACAAATAAATACAACGTTCGCCCTGATTTATCCGACGACCAAAGGGAAATTAGAGACAAACTTATCGCTCTCAGAAAATCTATTGAATCCT